>NJDC01000022.1:124515-147126 GCA_002245475.1 Calephelis virginiensis | reverse complement strand
GAACTCACGGAGCGGTTTTTGCAACGCCCGCAACGGTTGCGGATCCGCAGGTTCTGTAGAATGTAGATTTATAAGCAAAAAGTAACAGCACATTTCACGACGCGTTTTACACCCGCAGCGTCCGCGATTGTTAGCGGTTCCTGAGGCAGCGGTCGTCCGCCCGTAGAATCGCACAAGTTTGCGGACAATAATTTCAACCGCGACGACTGTGTGACCGCACAAATTAGTGATCTCGTGGAATTTTGAAATAAAACCGCAGCTCCGTGACCGCCACGGGCGATCTGTCGGGCAAACCATTTAAGAAAAAAATGATAGTAAAACCTCAACATCATTTTTGAAGACCATCCTTATACGTAGATACTCCAAACTTATGGATTTGATAAAAAACAAACATTGAGATTTAGTTCCAAGTATGGGAAACCCCCAAATTTATTTTTATTATTTTACTTTTGGGTAAAATCTTAATGACGTTCACAGAATATACCTAATGAGTAAGTTTCATAAGCGTAGCTCTTATAGTTTCTGAAAAAATGGCTGTGACATACGGACGGACAAACGGACAAATACTAAAAGGGTTCCGATTCTTAACCTTTAGCTACGGAAACTTTAAAATGAATAATGATTACATTTTAATTTATTATATTCAACTTTTTTCAATTCAGTGGGGAAAAAATTCAAAATCAAATTTTAGTTTTTTTTGTATCTACCAACTATGCAACGAATTTATGTTTAAAAATCAAACATTTTGTTTTACACCTAGTTTATGTTTAAGCCCTGACGATGCTGCAAAACTGTAAGGCTATAAATATTATACGTAAAACAGTACAAGCGTTTTTTCTTCAATTAATAAAAATGCCCATCATAACTTGTAATAGCTTCACCAAGAAAACAAGATAAAACGGAAATCCTCACCTCGCACATCTGCAGCTGGAACAACCTCCGCTCCTTTTCCATTTCGTCGGCTATCTCCGCCGGCGTCACTTCGCTTCGAATGAGACCGGCCTCCTTGGCCTGTGATTTCTTTTCCTTTTCAATTTTCAGGTACTTTGACTCGTAATCTTTGGATGCCTTGTCGAATGGCCTTTTAAGGTCACCCTTTACACCCCTAAGGTCGCCTTTTAGAAGACTGTCCACAGGAAACATAACTATGTTATTAATATTCTGCATCTGTGGACAAATATTCACATTTACTTTGTGCCTTTGTACATTACTTAGTTTTTAAGTCTGTTTTGAAACGAAATTTATAATTATTATGTATTTTATGCACAATAGTTATTACATTTTATTGTTACTGGTATTATAAATGCTAATGATTATTTGTATGCTATTTCTTTTTTCACGACCCAACTTTGTTAGGGTGGTTTTTTTGTGAGTGGTGTTAGGTAAGAAGCTAGAAAGTGACAATAGGCTACGTTTTATCCCAAAATTTAAATGTATAATGAAACACAAATTAGAAAAAAAACTTCACAATTTTATTATAACTGGTCGTCTGTTCTCGATTGTCTCTAAAACGGCTGGACCGATATTGATGGGACTTTCACTGTCAGGTAGCTGATGTAATAAGGAGTAGCTTAAGTTACTTTTATTTTATTATTTAAAAAAAATAGAAAATCTTTTATTTCACTTACACCTTACACGAGGCACTAATTATATTTATACATAGTCGGTTGACCGACCCGGGAATCGAACCCGGGTCCTCAGAAGTCAATTCCGATGCCGGACCTCTAGGCGCTAGACCACAGATGCAGCAGATTTTGATTTGGTTTTATTTCAATAGATACAGACAGAGTGATCTAAGATGAAGATTCATATGTATAACTAGCAGTACTGGCAAACTTCGTTCCACTCTTTCAGCTTGTATGAGAAAAATATTGTTTTCCTAGTATCTTTACAGTTTTTTTCTTTGCCTTATCTTTAAACCTTCCCTGGATTTCCAGAAATAATTCGAAACTAAAATGAGCCAAAGGCAGCCAGCCGTTCTCGTGTGTTAGCGAAACTAACGATCACCATTTAATGTACACCATAACATAGAAATATATAGACGATAACATAGAAATGTGTCCACCGTTACGAAGTTGGGATGGGCTGCTAGTTATGGGTAAAAAGTTATAGATTGGTTGGGACTTAGTGTCTTCGGCTAGTCGTGGGTACCCTGGTTGTGCCTCTGCCAACCCCTTCGGGGATATGAGCGTGAATTTTTAAATATACTGTATCCATAGTACGACAACCATAAACTACCAGTAGACTACAAATACTTCAAGCGTTCACTTGCTTACATTAAACTCAACAAACGAACATTCATTTACTATCCAAGTAACAGTTATTGTTCAACGTTTACCAACAAAATATTGCGTACACAGAAGCCAACAACAACTTTACTACTAGGCTACTTAACGACTAGAGTATTTAACCTTATTTTAAGTTAATGCAATCCGCTTTCAAAGCAAGTAACTGAAAGACAAGGGTGGTGATTCTGCTGTGCATAAACTAACCTTATTTTAAGTCAAAGCAAGTAACTGAAAGACAAGGGTGGTGATTCTGCTGTGCATAAACTAACCTTATTTTAAGTCAATGCAATCCGCTTTCAAAGCAAGTAACTGAAAGACAAGGGTGGTGATTCTGCTGTGCATAAACTAACCTTATTTTAAGTCAAAGCAAGTAACTGAAAGACAAGGGTGGTGATTCTGCTGTGCATAAACTAACCTTATTTTAAGTCAATGCAATCCGCTTTCAAACCAAGTAACTGAAAGACAAGGGTGGTGATTCTGCTGTGCATAAACTAACCTTATTTTAAGTTAATGCAATCCGCTTTCAAACCAAGTAACTGAAAGACAAGGGTGGTGATTCTGCTGTGCATAAACTAAACCAATTTTAGAAGCATTTCCCTGTATTGGTCCGGGCTCCTTTTCGGAATAGACCAGCTCTTAAAAGGCGAGCATAGGCTTACCGTCACTAACACCGTGACATCTGACTAAGTGGTAGAATCTCGCAGCGACTCGCCCGGATTGGTGCCACCGCCTTACCTATTCCTACCGCAACAATATCAGCGCTTGCTCGGTGTGGGTCGACCTAACTTCGGATCTCCGACTACTAAAAAAAGGGATGGAACACTTAGGACATGTCAGATTACTCCGGATATGTCAATTCGTGACGTTTTTAATTAACAATTTCCGAGAAATATATAAAACGTCTGTAGAAGTGTCATTTACAAACTAATCTGACAGTAGTAAACGTGCTGTGTCTCTTTCTATATCTTTCGTTGAAACAATATAGCGATAACTTAAAATTAGTTTAGTGAGTAAACAACAAAACTATTGACACTTTTCTTCTTTCTTTCTTTAAGTTTTGGCCTTCACGTTAGTATTTAGCCAGTAGTCAAGCCAAAATCAGTTTGGACAATGTTGCCGATTCTGACCTAAATTGTATAGACCCGGTTTAAGTCGACGCCATCTCATTCTTTTTTTTATGATATTGGAAGGCAAACAAGCTGACGGATTTCCTGATGGAAAGAAATTCACGCCGCCTAGAGAGCCGACCTGAGGCCGGGATGTTAGGCCTCGAGCAAGAGTAAGTTTACCGGCTACCTTACCCTCCAAACCAGAACACGTCATGACTATGGGTCATGACTATGGCGGCAGGAATAGGTAAAACAAAAAAGATGAAATATTTTAGACATGCCAAACTTGCACTGTTTTCAATCGAGATTAACGAGTAAATATATAAAAATATCTATGAACTAATCCAAGTGCTAAACTAAAAAGCTTCTATTGCTTGATTAGAAAGAAACAGAATACGTTTAATAAAAAACAAAACACGTTGAAAGAATATATCGATAACATACTATAAATTTAGTTTGAGCGCAACAGAATTACCACCAATGTGCTAAATCAGAATAGACGCCACTATCCTATTTTACAAGTAATTCGTAAGCTCCATTACAAAATATTTGCCCTATAGACATGAATATCGACTGCACTTAAGGTTGCTTAACATTTTGCTGAACCGATATTTCCACTTGGTTGCAAATGCACCGCCTCGATAAGTGAGCGTATAGAGAATCGCAATTTTGATTTGGCAACCTAAATATTTGGAGTAGAAACAACAAGCCTTAAAGGAACGATATTAGCTTTTATCCCCTGCTTCTTTCGCATTTAAGTCATTGAAAAAGTATGCTATGTTAGTTTTAATACCTCCAAGTTTCAATGTGACCTAATACCGGGGCCACAAGACAGGTGCGAGTACCTGTAACCTCTATTTTGTCTATAGGCCACGTTCATCTCTTACCATCAGGAGAGCCGTGAGTATGTTTGCAGACCTTTCTCATAAAAAAAAATGTTCTTGCCATAGCCCGGTTAATTTCAGACTTTCCCTTCGTAAACCACTTATTTTAAACCCAAGCTAATCATATTCCGTCTAATTAATAAACACGGCGTAACGTACGCCAAGGTTCAACCTGGTGTTGAGATCTTTATTGCAATGTGATACAGACTATAATAGCAACTTAATTTTACTCCTTCGTTAGTCCACCTTTATTAATAAGACGGATTAAGTATATAAAATAATGCACTTTTATTGTTAGCATAAATATTTTAATAAAATTATTTCGGTATCGCCTATTTAATGCGGTGCATGGAGCTTCTGCTAGTATTTGATTTTTTCACCAAAGCTAGCTCTTTTTGTAAAAGAGCTAGCTTTTATTTACGAATACTTACGATAAGTCGATCGTTTCTAGGTGATATTTCAAAAACAAAAGCAGGTATATTGGGACTTAATATTTTATACTGACGGCTCGGTACGGAGTCGAGAATCGAGACCCATCAAATGGGAAACGCTGGTTTAGGCGAATGAAACATTTTTCAGAACGTTTGCAATGTGTTACTTCTGAATTTTACAATTTTTAGAGTTTTTGTAAAAAACTAGTGGTCGCCCCAACGCCATCTTCATTTCTTAAGACCAACTACTTTGTTTCCAAACTTTTTAGGGCGCCATCTGTGATCTTATATCGTTATCATTAATATATTTGTTTGTGTAAGTCAAACGCATAGTAGTGTGAGTAATGTTTTATTTATTGATTTAATGTACTTCATAAGCATTGTTATTGAAAAATATTAGCGTTCTGCACTTTTCATACACATAAACTATAAGTGTGCCAAATTGTATGCTCCTGCGTCCGCGCAATTTTCGTAAAAAGGGGTCCAAAGTTTTGGCATCACGTATTAATATATAGATACTGGAGATATTTGTACGGCAAAGCCTACCACACTAGAAAATAATGCAGAGAAGCACTTTAAAGATAAAACGTATTCACGATGGGCGATTGTGCAACCAATGGAGCGAACGCGCCAGTCACGAGAGTCGAGGGTTGGGGGCACGTTGGGTACAATGAAACCGGAACAATGTAGTAAACCATTGAACACCCTCTTTATTAATTTGAGCGAGTATCGGGAGATTGTTGTACACGATAACACAACAACGAGTATACTTAAGTAGTTTTCCCCGTGTTGGTCCGGGCTCCTTAGCAGAAAAGACCACCTGCCTTCCTGCTAGGCAGCTAGTAAAAGGCGAGCATAGGCTTACCGTCACTAGCACCGTGACATCTAACTAGATGGTAGAGTTTCCCAGCGACTCACCCGGATGGGTACCACCGCCTTACCTATTCCTGCCGCCATAAGGTCATGACGTGTTCCGGTTTGGATGGTAAGGTAGCCGGCAAAGCTACTTTCGCTCGAGGCCTAACATCGCGGCTTCAGGTTGGCAACGCACCATTACCACCTTTGATGTCTCTAGGCGGCGTGAATTTCTTACCATCAGGAAATCCGTCTGCTTGTTTGCCTACCAGTATCACAAAAAAAATAATACATTTTGCAACCTTTGTCATTGAACACGAATTTAGCTTCCCTTCTTGAAAATGTTACTAGTTTACGACCGCCTTGTTGGGCGAGTGGCTAGCGTACACGCCTAACTACACCGATCAACCACGAGGCTCGACGGGGGCAGGCATTTGTGTAATGAACATTTAGATATCTGCATTTCCGGGTTTGGGTGTTTATTAAATATATTCTGGTATCTATTTAAGTATTCTTTTGTATTAGAATCGTTGACTAACACCCATTACATAAGCATATAATTTGCTTACTTTGGGGTTAGATTCACTTCGTGTAACTTGTCCAGGGATATTTATTAGTTGCATGCCCAATTTCCATCGAAATCGTGCCAAACAGCACGAATTTTTCAAAAAAATCAGATTGAGGATCTATAAAGTTGACTTTATGCTGTTGCTTTTGCTTTGTCTGTGGATGTCACTTGTTCTTGGGCAAAGAAGGTGAAGAACGGCTATGGACCGATCAACACATTTTGAGAAACTTTTGTACTATAAAGTTTTTTCTATATGTCATTATCGACTTAATTATCAAAGTTTAAAATTTATAAACTATAAATAATAAAACCATATTCATATATATGTTTTTGGCAAACAACTCAAAAGCAGGTATTTTATCAAAAAAATACTAAAAGAGCTGTATGCCTGTTCGCTGTTTTATCACATAAAAGTCTGCTTTAAAAAGTTGTAAAAAAGTATCTTCACTAAGTCCTACAATGTGATAGGTGGCAAGCCTATCGCCAACCGGGCACATATCCAACTCGGGACCTAGAGAAGTCAAGACCGACTCTAAACCGCTACACCACAGAGGAGTTTAAGAGAGTTGTTATAAAAATACAAAAGCCTATTTTTATACCGATAAGATCAGGGTAAGGTCGACTGTAAATTGATTTTGTACGTGTGGGGAATATAGAACAAGGCTCAAAAGTGAGTAATGGTTTCTAAGGCGCCCATTCAAATCGGTCCATTTCTAAATCTTATCATAAAAATACAATATTAAAAAATCGCCTCTGTGGTCTAGCGGTCCGGCGTCCGACGTGACTTCATGATTCAGGGTTCGATCCCTGGGGCGAGTAACAAAAAAAAATGTTTTTTTTTATTTTCAATTTCGTAATAAAAATAATGTTGCCCGGAATTGTCTTGCCTTTATATTGCCTTGACAACATCAGGATAAGGTCAGCTGTAAATTGATTATGTACATGTGGTTGTTACAGGTCAAAGGTTACTGATGACTGGATGTCGCGTTTTGAATTACAACCAACAAAGGGTCACTGGATATCAGATTGATTCCTGTATCATCGTTTAATCCGAAACTAATGAGAGTTATGTGGGCATTTCATAAGAAGCTATCCGTCTTATTACAAAAAATATAAACAAACACTGAACACGCGTTTTACTGAACACTGTCTGCAATTGGATCCAATAGCATGCTGCCACGACATCCAAGGTTTTTACTATCACATTTTTTCAGTTAGGTCGCGCAACAAAATCCCTATCTCCTCCAAGCCTAACGTTCCTTACGTCAGGCTTGGAGGAAATAGGGATTTTTTTAGGGATTAGGACATTGTTCCAATTGAGTAGGTAAGACTCTAAAAAGTTTATTCAGGCCCGTATCCTCGAAGGCGTAGGCAGAGGTACAAACAGAGCAACAACCAGTCAAAGGTTTTACTTTATAAGCGGCAAACTTATAGCCAACCAAGAGCATCCTTGTTTTTTATTAGAAAATTGAAAAAACACAAAGTTGCCCGACCTGATCGCAACCCGGGAACTCATTTACGGTCAATGTTAATAATGTATCTCAATCTAATGTATTTCAAGCAATCTAGATAGCTGCGTATCCGGCGGCCTATCCCATACCTAATTGCCATATTTATCCTGTCCACAGATATGTTATTGGCAAGCGATAACATAAAAATGGATCAAAATATCAGTCTTGGACAGCAAGTTTTGGATTAGGATTGATTATTAATATTGGCCGTTAGTCAACGCCAACGTCAGACCACAGAGGTCATCTTTAATTGTCACTACCTTTGAACGGGATCTTCAGCTACATATGCTAGACTACCGCATACTTTAGCAAGGAACACAACATGGCAACACTAACGTTATGACTTATGATAGGAATAAGAAGATTGCACGATAGGCCTAACATCCCTATCACAGGAGAGTGATCACTTGTAATATCTATGGTGTTTATCAGCCACGTTGACTTCTACCATCATGAGACCTGCGTGATTGTTCCCTGGCCTCTTACATAAAAAAGATGATATTAAACCGACTGTCTAGTCTTCTCAGGACCCTAACACCTAATCTGATTGTACTAGTAAAATGATCCATCTGAATTGCTAGATTGTTCCACATCGGTTCAGTAAAATACTATTGCAGCAGAAATGAACCCGTGGGCCAGAAAAATTAATCACTAAACTCAATAGTCTAAATCATATTTGGGAGTGGAAAGTGGACGCAAATTTAATTGGAGCAAGTTCCAACGATTTATCTGGGACAAATTATCCTCATTAAGGCAAACTTCGTTCGTTTTAATGTTACGACGATTCTATATAAGCCCATAACGCCTATTACCTTTAGGCTGTAGATAGAGAGACACTATTAATTAGTACAAAAGCTAACTACAGTTGTTCGGTTTCGTTTGACAACTGTAAACATTTTGTGGAACCATGAACAACGCTTCGTTACTTTTAGGCAAAATATTATATTATAATATATAATATTGTATTTTAGAAAATGAAAATGTAATTCGTATTTAAATGAAAACCTAGTTCAATTTCAATAAATAATTAAAAAAAGGGAAATTAAGTAATCCATTTCATATGATAACTGATAAGGGAGCAAACAAACACCAGTTCTCCTGATGGTAAGAGGATACCGTAGCCTATAGACACTATAGATGTTTTAGGTGCGTCGCTTTCTTGTGGCCGAGGTGATAGGTCAATTGTGCAAATGTATAGGCTACCCTCCAGATCGAAACATGACAATGCCATTATGGCGGCAGAAATAGGTAAAACGGTGGATCTCTATCCGGATAGGTTGCTGCACCGCACTCTATCACCAGTGATCTTGTTTGTAAAGATGCATGAAACCTTTGCTCTCCTCATACGAGCTGCCTGGCAGATGGTCTATTCTATAATGCAATGTCCGTCTGCATGGAGGCTTACCTTTAATGTTAAGAGAAAATAAATTAAGTTCTAGAAATACGTTTGGAAGGTTAAGTTCACAAGGTAATAAATAAACGGTATAGGCACGTAAATCGTGCTAAAAATAAATGTATTTTATAACTTCGCTCTTTACCGGCCTTTATTACTTTCTTGCCCAAAACCTACGATTACATTTTCAAAGTCTTTTTTTTATTATTTTTATGCAGAAATACCTCCTGCACAAAGGACGACTTAACGCCATATCTAAGGACAGGACGACGTCTGTCAGCTCAGCGAGTATTATAATTTAAAAAAAAATGAATCCTCTTTCCCTTTAGTTATCGACATCACGCCTAAACAATTGGAGCAAATTTGCTACCTATTTTGTGTTGTGATTTTTTATTTTATTTTATTTTATTTAAATGGCTTACCAACGTTTAAGTACAATGATAAAATATATTTTAACATGCATAATAACTTAAGCTACTTAATTGTATTAAACATTTACAGGTAAACACCGCGTGATTATAAAACTCAAAATTACTAATTACAAAGCAACTCACCTAAAGAATTTAACTAACTTACACTAAATTAACTCTAAAAAAAACGAAAAACATGAATAAAGCAACGAAGATGTAACAAATAGAATACAAACAAAAACGTATCAATTAAGAAGCACAGTATTAAGATACAACAGTGTAGAGAAAACATGCAGTACCATTATTTGTCAACAACAATTTGTGAGAAAGTTTTTCGAATCTTGTTGAAGGAGTCAAAATGAATGTCTAAAAAGCAGTAGTTAGTGTCACACGATATATATGAAAAAAAAACACTCAATATTCATAGCTTAGACAGGACAACGTTAGCCGGCTCAGCTACTTAAAAATACTTAAAAATATCTAAAATGAGGTACTGACTTAAAGTGTGAAAACTATAGAAAATACAAACGTTGGATTCTCTATTGTTTTTAAATGAACTTCTAGGTTGTCAGATATAAGCAGATATGTCGATTCTAGTATCTTTCATCCAATGGATTAAAGTAGCGAAATATCAAAATAATTGCTGTTTCACTGCGAAATTATGGATATAGTGTCGCTTGCAAAATTTTTCCTAAACGACGTTAAATTCGCAAAGCCCTTCCAACTTACAAAAAGACGTACACCGCGTTTCGAGAAAGAGAAACTATAAAACTAGCTGTTACCCGTGGCTTTGCTCGCGTGGCAGTTAATATATTTACTAATTATAGCCCATTAATAAGGACTTTCATACAATATTTCAACCTCCACTTAACCCCCGTAAGGGTATAATTTCCAGAAACGCTTAAGAACATATTAACCCTTTTTCAATAAGTAGCCAAAAAATAAAAGTTTCATGTTTCTAATATAAAAAATGACTGTCTTTCATTCAAACTTTCAACCCCTATTTCACCCCCAAATTAAATAAAGGGCAGAATTTCTAAAATTCCGTCCTTAGTGGGTGTCTACTCAATAAAAAGACCCTACTCACAAAATTTCATGGCTGTGACTTTAACAGTTTTAGCTCGGCGATGATGAATCAGTCAGTCGGTCAGTCAGTCAGTCAGTCAGGTAATGTTATTTTATAGGTATTAGGCTGCAAGTATTCTGTAATAACCCGTATTCATAGTTACCATTATAATTTCTTTCACAATAGAAAAGGCAGATATTAAAATATTGAAACATTGCACAACAAATACGCAAGCACCTTCGAAATTCATTTTGTATGTTTTACTATTTGCTTTTACGAATGGCTGTAAGTAGATAATCGCATTACACTGGTAATTACGAACCATTTTAACAATTAACGTACTTTAAATGCGCCTTACCTAAATCATTTTATATGAACTAAATGTTTACGAGTTCTTCATTATTACATACATACATATCTTTATGCCAATTCTCTTGTTGAGTAGGCAAGATGCCTTAAAAAAGCCTACTGTCACCTAGTGTTTCGTCTCTGTGGTCTAGCGGTCTGGCGGCGTTGGACATGACTTCGTGTGGTCCTAACCTTGGTCCCCGGGTCGAGCAACAAAAACAGAACGTTTTGTTTTTCAAATTTTACATTTAAAAAAACCTTGCCCGGGATTGACTACATGCCCGGTTGGCAGCTTGCCACCTTTATCACAACTGTACCTCAAGATAAAAATATTTGTTGTTTCTAATCATACTGATGAACACTTCAATCTATCTGCCAGAGGCTATCAGACCTCTATTCTCTGTTTAATGTGGCTTTGGTCACGTTGAACAATGAATATAACAAAAACGACTTATTTATCTTCAGAGCAAGTAACTAACGGAGATAGGCGGAGAATTTCGAGCCTGAATCTTTGCAAATCTGCCTAGCTTCTTTCACATTCGCTAACCCTTTTCATACAAACGCGACAGTTTCGAAAACTCTAGCCACCACCCTTGAACAAAACCAGATCTATTGGATAGTGGTGTGTCATCCTAGGTCTCCCCGGGTATCTACATCCATCCACATTCGCATTGTTGTTAAATTTATTCTGGTATCCATTTAAAGTATCTACACGCCCATATCCCCGAAGAGGTAGGCAAAGGCACAACCAAGGCACCCACGACTAGCCGAAAACACTAAGTACCACAATGTGATAGGTGGCGAGCCTATCGCCAACCAGGCACATATCCAATCCCGAGCAACGTTTTTTTTTTATTAGAAAATTGGAAAAACCCAATTTTCTTTTTGTTGCCCGACCCGGGATTCGAACCCGGGACCTCAGGCAGTCAAGTCCAACAACTGAACCGCTAGACCACAGAGGCGATATCCATTAAGCACACAAGCATACAACTTGCTTACTTTAGGATTAGATTCAATTTGTGTAACTTGTCCAGGGATATTTATTATTTTATTATCATTACTAACGACCGGCTTCGTACGGTTATGAAATATACATATAAACCTTCCTTTTCAACCACTTAATCTATTGAAAAAAAAACGCATCAAAACTCGTTGCATAGTTTTAAAGATTTAAGCATACTAAGGGACATAGGGACTGAGGAAGCGACTTTGTTTTATACTGTGTAGTGATGATGACAGTAATTTAACAAAAACGTGTTAAAATATTTTTGCGCCCATATCCCTAAAGAGATAGATAGAAGTTCAACTAGGGCACACACGACTAGTCGAAGACACTAAGTGCTACAATTTGCAAAAACGTCTTAATTTAGTAAGTCTGAAAAAAATACGTGTGGCACACGGAGACTGCCGCGGTAAAGCTATTGCATAAGCAGACATGAGTCACCAGATTGCGGGGCGAAGAGTAGAATCACGCATGCGCAGTAACGCCGATACAACCAATACCACATAGAGGCGAGTTGCGGAACTAAAGAGACAAGCGTGATCAAAAAGTCATTAAAAGTTCTGCTATTCATCGATACATAGCAAAATTAAAAGATGTCACCGCTGTGCCGGTCGGAGTGGGGGCTGTTAGGTTATTTACGTTACGGAATTTCTGGATTCGGTCTCCATGCTTAAGGCCCGCGATAGAAGCTATGCAATAGCTTAAAAACGTTTTTAATTACATTCACTTTTCGTAGCGAGTTTCCTTATCGAATTAACGTTTCGTGTCAACTATCTGTATACGGAACCCTCTATGTTCGAGTTTTTTTCACAAGTATACAACTACAATTACACGAAACTCGATAAAACAATGATCATTGTTCTAATTGGAAGCACGCGCGTGGCTTACTCCCCCCGATTGTATGCAAATTGTTGTCATGAGATCGTCATTTCATTATTGTAATGTTAAAACAAAAGCCGTTAGTAAGAACTGAAAGATTAAGATACTATCAGTTTTACGTCCGCTAAGTATAAAGTACGAATAGTTTCTACGTGCAGTAAGCAAACGAAATATTCGACGTGTACTTTGAAAGTATTTACGGGTCAGGTATTTCGTTTGCTTACTTATACGTTGCGGTATACGATTTTAATTAAAAGTATCTTTACGCCCATATCTCCCACAAGGTAGGCAGAGACACAATTTGGACATCCACGACTAGCCGAAGACACTAAGTCCCACAATGTGATATGTGGCAGGCCTATCGTCAACCGGGCACATATCTAATCCCGAGTAACTTTTTATTTCATAAGAAAATTGGAAAAACCATATTTTCTTGTTGCCCGACCCAAAAATCGAACCTGGGACCTCATAAAATCAAGTCCAACACCTGGGCCGCTAAACCGCAGAAGTTTATAAATATTATTTTTACATTATTCTATGCTTGATATATGTACACTAGCTGTCCCAGCAGACGTTGTTCTGCTATTTTTTTTTTTGCTGTGATTCACCCTCATCACTTAGGGTTATAAAAAATAGATGTTGGCCGATTCTCAGAACTACTCAATATGCTCGCAAAATTTCAAGAGAATCGCTCAAGCCGTTTCGGAGGAGTACGGGAACGAACATTGTGACACGGGAATTTTATATTATATATATATAAGATATACTTGAACTTTTATGCAATTTCTTGAAATACAAAATTGCGAAAAAGCAGGTGGCCCTTTTGTTGGTAAGACGCAATCGTTGGTGACTACAGACACCGTAGATATTACTGGTGCATTGTTATCATATGGCTGAGATCTTAAGCTGGGCTGCATGTGCAAGTCTACTGGCTACCCTTCTCCAGTACGGAACATGATCATGGCTAATACTGATATCTTGTTAGTCGAAATAGGCAAAGATATGGTACCAGTCTGGACGAGCTGCTGTAATGAACTCTACCACCAAGAAGAACCGCTTGCTTAATCGCTAACTTATATCACAAAAAAACACCTATCAACTAGCTACCTACCATAATATAGAATATTTTTTTATAGTCAAACAATCAAAACAAACTGTTACAAACTGAGAAGACATGAGATCATTGTAATAATTCCCCTAAAAATTAACGATAGCACAGCTCGCTGTGCCTTCGCGCGAAAAGACTGGGTCACAGTACAAAAATCAAACAGTACCTACGGAAACTACCGACAAATGACGACGAGGGCCTTAAGGCCCCATACTTAGTCAGCCAGAAGAGCCAATCAGCGCACTCCCCCGTTCCATGATTACTATGAAATATTGCGCTCTAAAGTAAATGTCTTAAGCGCCAAATCACTATTTTTGACACTATAAAAGTAATTTGAAAAAAAAAATTAAAAACTGAAACAGTTATCTTTTAGGTATAACACTTATCTATGTTTATGTTAAATCTGGTGTCGATATTTTCATAATTGTAGACAGAAGGGTTTTGCTTTCAAAAAAGGGTTAACTTTTTGATTTTTTTCCATCGAGCAAAGTGAAATGAATCGTGTTTTGGAAACACTAGTCTTATAAAGCATATTAATGTTAATCTTGTGTATTTTTGTCGCCAAGATCCATAATTGCTTTGTATGAAAAAAACAGTATATTGCTGACGTATTTTAGCATACATGGCCCCTTAAGCGGATTTCGCAGTACTGCAGTAGCGAGTGCCGCGTCAAAAAGTGTGATCACGATGTTATTTGTTTCCGCGATCTTATTAAAAATGCCACTAGCGTATTTGTCTTTTGCTGGGATCGTCTATGAGATTACCTTCTTATATTATTTGTAAACTATAACATGTTCGCCTCTGTGGTCTAGCGATCCGGCATTGGACTTGACTTTTTGAGGTCCCGGGTTCGATTCAACAAAAATATTAGAAAGATGTGAATTTTCAATTTTCTTATAAAAATAACGATGCCCAGAATTGGATATGCCCGGTTGGCGATAGGCTTGCCACCTATCAGATTGTGGTACTCAGTGTCTTCAGCTAGTCGTAAATGTGTTGTGCCTCTGCCTTCCCCGTCGGGGATATGGGCGTGTAAATACTACTACTTTTAAATTACATATATTTATTGCAATTCGGTTGACCGATCACTACAGAACAGTAAATGCTAAAACACAAAATAATAACATGACATATCTTACTCCTTCAAGGAATTGTAGACTGTACGCATTTTATAAACTAGGCTTAGTTTCCATACTGTTCCAAATTTGTACTGTGGCTGGGCAGTGGCCGGTGTGGCAATCGACGAGACAAGTTTGCCGAGCCACTAACCTTTCGCTGTGACGTTTACTTTCATTATCCTACTTTGTTAAGCCTCAAAATTTAATAGCGGCTACGTGCTTTAATATATCTTTCAATATAAATACGTGAAACAAAAACTTTGGACCCTATTTGGAAACAAATATATTGAAAATAACGATAAAAGATCATAGATGGCGCACTATAAATTTGGAAACAAAGTAGTTGGTATTTAGAAATGAAGATGGCGTTCTTATCAACAAGATATTAAAATTTATTTTGGTCGAATTTCGACCAATGAGCGACTAGTATGCAAAAAATGAATCCCTATTTCGCCTAGTCATCGCATCACGCCTGAACGAGTGGACCAATTTTGCTAATTATTTTTTGTTCTGTTGATCATTGTGAGGAGAGGGTTCTTAGAATAGAGGGAAACCGCGAAAACCGCATGGAAAATAGAAAAAAAAAACATTTTTTTATGATAATGGAAGGCAAACAAGCAGACGGATTTCCTGATGGTAAAAAAATCACGCCGCCTAGAGACACTAAAGCTAGTAATGGTGCGTTGCCAACCTCAGGCCGGGATGTCAGACCTCGAGCAAAAGTAAATTTACCGGCTACATTACCCTCCGAACCGAAACACCTCAAAGGCAAGCATTGGACATTATGGCGGCAGGAATAGATAAAGCGGTGATACCAATCCAGGCGAGTCGCTGCAAAACTCTACCACCTAGTAGGATATCACAGTGTTAGTGACGTTAAGCCTATGCTCGCCTTTTACAAGATGCATGATAGGAAGGCAGATGGTCTATTCTGCGAAGGAGCCCGGACCAACACTGGTAAAATAAATTATTTGTTTCCATACAAACTGGTAGTAGCTGTTAATGTCAAGCGAACTTGGATTCTATCAAGTTGGAGAGTTTGCTCCAGCCCTGCTCCAGGGTGACTACAGTACCCAAACGAAGGATAGCTACATAAAGAGAGCAGATACGAGTAAAAGATGTAAGAGTACCGTCCGCCTCGCACAGGCCAAGACTCCACATTTTGAAGATAACTACACAGAAACAAACAGAAATAACACAGAAATTGTATCTCTCTTGCCATCTTAATGATAAACATAGACTAAAGTACTCATAGGTTTAAGATTTAAGTTTATGGAAATCTAAGACAGACTACAGTGTCATCTTATACGTTGTAGTACTTTAATCTTGGTTTATTAATAAGGCGGTCAGTGTTACCCCTTTTTGGTGGTTAACTTATAAGCTTGTTTCTGGGAGTTGACTTTCACAAAAATGTAAAGCTTGGTACAATCACCCTCAGCCTACTTGATGGCAAATGGAGAAGTACCGAAGACGAAAGTGTACAGTAAGCGCATAATTTAAATAGAAGTACTATTTAAATTATGCGCTTCGGCTTCACACTTTTAACTCTTTTTACACTTTATACTTTTATTTTTAAATTGGCTTTTTTTACCTTATATAAATTAAAGCAAAATGTTTAATTATGTAATAACAACTCTCTTTATACATATATATCTTTAAAATACATTCAGATTTCCGAAGCTTGACGAATATAGCCGAAGCGCATAATTTAAATAGCACTACTATACTAGGTTAGAAAGTGTCTAATAATTTAGCTGGTATCACTATTAGACTTCTTTCTAATAACCTCAACATAATAAACAAGCCAATTTCCACTGTACACACAACTTCTACATTTACCTTCCAAATATCATGGCCCATATAAACTGCACCATCCCTATCGTCATTATTTAATACAACAGCGTTGCAAAATAGTCATTGTTTGTAGAAGAAGCGTTGATGCTACCGCTAAACCTTGAGTAACACCAACATTTCTAGCTTCTGCGTTAATTAACACCATCAACAACTTTCATGGCATCAACATCCATAAAACTGGCGGAAATTTAGCAGGCATAACATTGTCGCCTCTGTAGTCTAGCGTTTCAGTTGTTGGACTTGACTGCATGAGGTCCCGGGTTCGAATCCCGGGTCGGACAACAAAAAGAAAATTGGGTTTTTCCAATTTTCTAATAAAAAAATGTTGCTCGGGATTGGATATGTGCTCGGTTGGCGATAGGCTTGCCACCTATCACATTGTGGGACTTAGTGTCTTCAGCTAGTCGTTGGTGCCCTGGTTGTGCCTCTGCCTACGTCTTCGGAAATATGGGCGTGAAGATGCCTTTTACCATTAAAGTCGTACGATAATTGTGAAAGGAGTGTCCTATGTCAAATTCGGTTGAAGGTCATTAAAACATCAAGACTGACTAGTGTCACTAGATGATAGCTCATGTCCCCTTAACTCTCAATTTTATTTGGCAAAGATGTTTTGTTATCCGGTTCTTCAAAATGTTCAAGTTACAAATTTACTCATTTAATTGTATTTTTCTGTTTGTAAGTAATCACAAACGCACAGTCAAAAATTTATCAAAAAAACTTTTGCGTTCCACCGTTTGTACAACAGGGAGTGTCCTGAAGATTTTTCTAACATTTTGCCATCAAAATTTCGATCTTTGCACTACAAGGCAGCTATGAAATTCGCCACTACGCTTGCCAAGTCCATATACGGGAAATAGTGATTCCAAGTACGGGACAAGGATTTAAAAAGCGGGATCTAATTAATTTTGTTGAGATTAAAAACTGAATTTTCTTTTTAAAATTTGTTGAGTAGTTTTTTTTTTATGATATTGGAAGGCAAACAAGCAGACGGATTTCCTGATGTTAAGAAATTCACGTCGCCTAGACACCAAACGCAACATTACGAAGTGGTAATGATGCGTTGCCAACCTGAGGCCGGGATGTTAGGCCTCGAGCAAAAGTAAGATTACCGGCTACCTTACCCTCCGAACCGGAACACGTCATGACGTTATGGCGACAGGAATAGGTAAGGCGGTGGTACCAATTCGGACGTCACGGTCATGGTCAGATGTCACGGTGTTAGTGACGGTGAGCCTATGCTCGCCTTTTACGAGCTGCCTGGCAAGGAAGGCAGATGGTCTATTCTACAAAGGAGCCCGGACCAACACGGGTCCGGTAGTGAGTAATTAGCACAAACAGTATGTGGGTGCGTATACAATTCCAAAAAATGCGGAATAGCACACTCCGAGCGAGGCATCCATGAAGGTTCTAGAAACTAGACGTCCCGCATATAGCCGTTCAGTTGGCAACACCACTTGCCACGCACAATATCTAGACGCTCACTTTGCACGTAGGTTCTCCAGCGAACTTTAAAACTTTGTAATAGCCTCCCTCAAACCGTATTGCCAAGGAGCTTCGACATAGGACATTTTAGATTCCGACATTGCATAAGTAACTAATTAATTCTTTATCCCACTAATGCATGATTCCTATATTAAAGAAATGCTTTGTTTTGATTACGAATGGTAATATTTTGTACGATTAATAAGATTGCTAACAATGGTTGCTCGTATTTAATGACTAAATGTTTTTTTTTTTAAATATGAGTAACGCTCCGTTACTTTCGAGCAAACTACGAATGGTTACACTTACGGAGCACGTTTCGTTGATTATAGGAACCGGGCATAAGCCGTGTGCCAGTTTTCTCTATAAGACAAACAGAAAAATATCCCTCCTTCTTTATTTGAATAACACTTGAGTAAAAAAAATATGTCAGAATCCTGTAAGAGGAACAACCAAGGCACCCACGATTATCCGAATGTACTTAGTCCCACAATGCGATATGCGCCAAACCTATCGCCAATGAACTTTTCCAATCCCGGGCAACGTTGTTTATATAGGATAATTGGACGAACATATTTTAAGTTGCCCAACCTAGAAATCGAAATCCTGTAGGGTTACTCCTGAAGCTCAATTCGCCCAATATTGGAAATTGGAATCGAGTATATCACTTTAGGTACTCTTGAACAAAATACAGGCGAATTTTTAACACTAGTTTAATGATAAACAATAAACCATTTTATCGGATTTGTTGAATTCATTTGTAACTAAATGTTAATAATCCGCTAGTACTATGTTCCAAACTACCTAAACTGACTTATACGATCCCAATTTCCAATAAGCATGATTTCGTAATTCAAGAGTAACCCTACTGACCAATCACGAAAACACCTAAAAACACCTACAATACAAAATTTAAAACGGCACCGAAAACGGAACGGTATGAAAATGATATAATAGTTTATCGGAAGGACAAAGGATTGCAGCGTGTCAAGGGCAGGTCTTGGATTCTGCGCAATCCAATCTCGCTCGGCTGCCGTTCCACGGAGCTGTCAGCTCCAAAACCCGTATTCGAGTTACAAAGAGGTTTTACTTGTTCCCTTTACCCTCTTCACTTGATTTTATGGGACTTGTATTGACGCGAACGCTCAACAGGCGTAAATCCTTTGAAAAGTTAAGTTGGGGTCAGTAAGATACGCAATAAAATAAAATCCTACTAACATTATAAATGAGAAAGTTTGTATGTTTGTTTAGTTACTTTTTCACGCAAAAATTGCAGAATCGATTTTCATGAAATTTGGCACACGCACAGGGGGTAACTTGGATCAACACATACGATAGTTTTTATTCCGAAAAAATGTTCCTGTAGGACCATTAACCACGCGGACAACGCCGCAGGCGACAGCTTGTAAATAATAATATGCTTAGATATATGCTTAATATGCTTTAGAAAAACATATGCTTCAATATACTTAATAAAAATATGCGTAAAAAAAAGGAAAAGCATCTTCACGCCCATATCCCCGAAAGGGTAGGCAGAGGCACAAGCAAGGTACCCACGACTAGCCGAAGATACAAAGTCCCACAATGTGATAGGTGGCAAGCCAATCGCCAACCGGACACATATCCAATCCTGAGGAACATTTTTTTAATTATAAATTGGAAAAACCCAATTTTCTATTAGTTGTCCGAACCGGGATTCGAACCCGGGACCCCATGCAGTTAAGTACAACAACTGAACCGCTAGACTACAGAGGCGACTAATATGCGTAAATTAAAATAAAATCGCTTGTTATAGAACCTCATGAAAAACTTAAGTTGAAAAGAAAAGAAAACTTTACTAGATGGTGATAAACAGCGCCTTGTCCACATTGAAACTAATTTCGCGCCTAATTACCGTCGTCATTATGTCAGTTATTGCTTATATTGTGTTCCTTTTTTTGGTGGGACGATAAAGTGTACATTAACGGCTAGGTAATTTCCACTCACGCAGTGATCGCACACCTTATCCCCTGGTTCGCATTTCACCAATATTATCTTTGGTGTCTATAGTCATCATGTATTTTAACCATCAGGAAATCCATCTGTTTTTATCAGATAAATTCAACTATCTGGTTTTCAATTTTCAATATTCTATCCAACCTTAAACAAATGTTCTAGGTTTCACTCAACCAATTAAATGCATAGTAATATATACATACACCATTGACAATTTAATAAACACCCATTCCCAGAAATATAAATAAGAATAAATATTTTCCTCACACAAAAGCCAGCCCCTGTCGGGAATCGAACCTGAGCCTCGCAATAGCTCGTTGATCTTAGGCGTGTAGTCACTCGATCATCGAGGGGATCATAATCTCTTTTAGGTTTATAATTAAAAATGTTAGACAGTTTTTTTCCGCATTGATTGAACTAATTTTAAGCTATCGCTTCTTTCAAGGATAGTAATAGAAACAAAACACGTTTAGTGCTGTCAAATTAGTATGTACGTGACATTTCGACATATTTTTAATCCATTCCTCGGAGAATGTTGACACGTCACAAGTTGACACGTCCGGACTAATCCGACATAGGTATCTAAAATGTTCTATCATCTATTTTTTGTTTCATTAGATAGGTTTTCCGTCACTAACACCGTGACAACCTACTAAATGGTAAAGTTTCGCAGCGACTTACCCGGATTGGTTACCTATTCCTGCCGATATAACGTCAATGCTTGCCGTTGGCGTGTTCCGATTAGGAGGGTAAGCTAGCTGGTAAACTTACTTTGCTCGAGGCCTAACATCCGGTCCTCAGCGCATCATTACCACCTTTGATGTGTCTAGGGGGTGTGAATTTCTTACCATCAGGAAATGCGTCTGCTTGTTTGCCTTCCAGTATCGAAAAAAAAGACAGCATACATTTAAATAATACATAATATATTTAATAAATAAATAAAATAAAAAATATAATTAATCCTATTTAATTTAATTTTACTAATTTGAGTTAAAAATTCAATATAATAAAATAAATGAATAAAATTAATAAATAAATACTATACTAGTGGTCGCCCGTTGGTCGAAATTCGACCATAATAAATTTTAATATCTTGTTGATAATAACGCCATATTCATTTCTCAAGACTTCAACTTCAACTACTTTGTTTCCACACTTTTTAGTGCGCCATCTGTGATCTTTTATCGTTATCATCAATATATTTGTTTGTGTGTGTCAAACGCATGGTAGAGTGCGTAATGTTATATTTATTGATTTAATGTATAAAGCATTATTATTGAAAAATATTAGCGTTCTGCACTTCTCCTACAATAGACTATAAGTGTGCCAAATTGTATGCTAAAAGAGGTGAAAAGTTTTGGCATCACGTATATATATATAGATTTATATAATATACAAATTTAGTTGATACGCAGCAGAATGAGCACCAATGCATCAAATCCTATCGTCCAGACACGATAGGTCTTTACCGTGACCCATTTGCAGAGAACAATCTGTGCTGCGCCCACGCACCTCGCGTTAATTCAATCATCGTTCAACCGGCGAAAACTCACTACCGCTCTTCGAAGAACTGTTAACCCGAATACATTGTTGTGTTAAATAGAAAATAAAATATTATAACCGGGTTAATGTTAATACGTAGGAACTCGAAAGCGTTGAAATGATCGCCTACTTGAATATCGTCATTTTAAAGTGAAAACTCCTTTAGCGGAGTTGCGCACTTTTAAACTCGCGTCAGGACACGTGACCTGATCGAAAATTCGGAAGTCGGCGCACAGCGCTTGCGCGAATGTTCGTGTTGTCATGTTTGTGTACGATAGCGCAATAAATGAATATTGT
The DNA here is from genome assembly GCA_002245475.1 of Calephelis virginiensis. Taxonomy (NCBI): domain Eukaryota; kingdom Metazoa; phylum Arthropoda; class Insecta; order Lepidoptera; family Riodinidae; genus Calephelis; species Calephelis virginiensis. The sequence continues at coordinate 124,985 of NJDC01000022.1, read as the reverse complement.
ATTCTACCACATAAATGATAGTACTTTCATACTGATAATTAAAGCAATTCGTGCAAAATTATTCCCTAACCATTCCGAAATATCAAAAATGTTCAACGTTAATATTCAAGTTTTCACTTCTGCCGGCACTCCCGGAGTGCAACTCGTCGTTTTTTTTAAAAAAGAGTCATACCCAGTAAGAGTTCACCTGTTAATGATTGCCGCCGTCCACGATCAACTCTATAGGGGCTTCCAATTCTATTCCTAAGCTTTTGGGAAACTCTGGACTAAGTTCTCTCCTACACGATCTCTAATCGTATTATTAGCAATAAAAGTTTTACAAATGCGTAACACTTTTATTTTGTGGTATAAATGTTGTATTTTATACTAGGTATATATTAATAAAATATATATCGACATTCTGACCAAAACACCGCATTTTGGATGTATATATTTGTAAGATAAGACATGATTTTCTTATTTTCCTGTGA
>NJDC01000022.1:111899-124493 GCA_002245475.1 Calephelis virginiensis | reverse complement strand
ATTGTCATATTTGTTGCATCATAGAAATGTTAGTAATATGTTATTATGCTTAACTATAACCCGAAACATATTGAAAACCATATTTGTGAACTGGCGCCGAAAGTTGCTATTGTTGCACTCGATTGTACTTGCGCTAAACTACAGAGAATGAACTTCGCACGGACCCATTGAAGATTGAGACTATGGAGACTATATTCACGCCCATATCCCCAAGTGGTAGGAAGTGGCACAACCAGATCACCCACGATTAGCCGAAGACACTAAGTCCCACAATGTAATAAGTGGCATGGCTATCGACAACCGGGCACATATCCAATCCCGAGCAACCTTTTTTTTATTTACATTACATACATTAAATTCGATCTATATAAATTACAAATTTATCATGCAGGAGAGAGCAGATACGCGGTATTCGGAATTATTTCCAAAACCCTGGTTTTCAAATAAACTTAATAAAAAAATAATAAAAACTCATAAATATTAAATTTCGACCTAAAGAACAGCGAACATAACCGATACTTCGCTAACAGCTTTCGTTGATTCATCTGTAACTAGTTATGGACCCGAATGTTAAATTATTAGTACTAGTGGTCGCCCGTTGGTCGAAATTCATTCATTATAAATTTTAATATCGTGTTGATAAGAACGCCATCTTCATTTTACAAGATCAGCTACTATGTTTCCAAACTTTTTAATGCGCCATCTGTGATCTGTTATCGTTATCATCAATATATTTGTGTGTCAAATGCATGGTAATTATACGTGTAATGTTTTATTTTTTGAATTAATGCACTTTATAAACATTATCATTAGAAAACATTAGCGTTCTGCACTTCTCCTACACGTAAACTATAAATGTGCCAAATTTTATGCTCCTGCGTCCGCGCAATTTTCGTAACAAAGGGGTCCAAGGTTTTAGCATCACGTATTAGTATATAGATGATAATCATATTATAATTTTTGTACTGTTATGATGGTATATTTTATTATAATTTCATATGTATGAAATAGAATGTTTATAAAAAACTAGTTTATGAAATCAAAACCTGTTTGTACCATATTATTAAACAACGGATTATGATGACTAATTTCATACGACCAAGATTGTTAATTGTTACGGAATTCTTTATCTCCACGCCTATACCCCGAAGCGGTAGACAGAGGCACAAAAAGGGCACTCACGACTAGCCGTCAACACTAAGTCCCACAATGTGATAGGTGGCAAGCCTATCGCCAGGCGGACAGATATCTAATCCCGGTCAACGTTATATTTATTAGAAAACTAGCCGACGCGGCGAACTTCGTAGCGATTAACATTAAGAGTTACTAACAGTTTGTATGGTAAAGATCAAAGTATTGTTTTTTCCCTCTTTCCTGCGTTTTTTCCCAGCTTTTCTTTTCGTAAGAACCTTCTGACAATAATTGACACGACAACAAAAGAAATAGCAGAATTGCTCCATCCGTTCTGGGATAATGCGATGATGATATCTACTAGCCGACCCGACGAACGTCGTGTCGCTTGACATTACGTTGATACTAACAGTTTGTCTATGAGATAAATAAGGGTACTGTTTTCCAATTTTCCCGATTAGTCTCTTCATAAGATCCTTCTCCTAACTATAACTAACAAAACAAACACGGGGTTCGAACCCCTGACCCAATGAACTCAAGTCCAAAAGCGGACAGCTAGATCAGAGAGGTAGTGTGATATCATCCAATGATGTGAAATAACTAAATACAAAAATTAAAACAAGCATTGGTATGTAAATTAACTATTATTTTTATCTTTAACTTTTCAGCACTGGAATGGTTATTTGGATGCATTTCAGTAGTAATATTATGTCATTTTTTGCTTCCTTCTTTTAAAAAAGTTATTTAAATTTGATTTTTTTTTGTTTCTAATGTAAAACTATAATATGACTGTGTTATTCTAACGCTAAACAATAGCAAACTGTATGGAATATAAAATGAAAATCCTTAATTGGGCTATGTTTAATGTATTTGTTAGATTAAGTTTACTTTGTAATTTGTGCTGTCGATTTTTTGTTGATGTGATAAAGTAATAATAAATGTACAGAATCAAGATTGAACTTACCAAAGTCTTCATGAGGGCTGACAATTCTTTGGTAACAACAGCAAACTTAAAAAACGCCGCTCCTATGTCCGGCTCCGAGTCCTTGCTCAGGGCGTTCCCTCCGAGCCTCTCCAACGCCCGCGACAGGTACATTTCATTGTCCACATGAGCTGGTAAAAAAAAACCAAAGTTTTACATTTTCCCTTTCCCATAACCAGTGAGCTGTGGAGTGTTATTTAGTGCAGGTAGAGTCCAGGGTTGGAGAATAGAAATGGGGTGCCACTTTTGAATGTAAGAGTTCAGCGAAGAACCAGACGACTTTTCTGGTGGTAAGATAACCGTGGCCTATCGCCGCTATATATGTTATGGGTAGCTCGCTGACCTGTGATCGTGATGATAGGGCTATTGTGCAAGTCTACTGTACCGGAACATGACAGAGTTATTATGGCGGCAGGAGTAGTTTAGGCGGTGGATCCTTATTCGGGCAAGACTGCACAGCATTCTACCATCAGTGGTCCAGTCGATAATAACTTACGGCCAATGTTATTAATGTATCTCTAAAGATGGATTTCAAGCAATCTAGATAGCTGAGTATCCGCCGGCCTATCCTACACCTAATTGCCATACTTATCCCGTCCACAAATACGTTATTGGCAAGCGATAACATAAAAATAGATCAAAATATCAATCTTGGATAGCAAGTTTTGGGTGCGAAAAATTTTTTCTTCCTTTAAAAATTTATAGAAATTTATCCCAAGCACAGGGCAAGTGCTAAAATAAAAATACGTTGATTACTAATATTGGCCGTTATTCACCAATTACTCGCCTCTTAAGAGATGCCTTGCAGAGACGCTATGGTCTATCCCAGTGAGCGTACCCGGACTAAAACGGGAACACCACTAGTCAAAAATAAATTACTTTGATTTTTCTGTACAACGTACAAATTTAAAGGTTTTAAACTAAAATACAATCATCAAATACAAAAATCAGGTCTGGTTGCCTATTCCAATGATTATTTTGAATGAAATAAAATTAAGGATTTTTTGTACATAATTCATCATCATCATCAGCCGGAGGACGTCCACTGCTGGACATAGGCCTCCCCCAAAGAGCGCCACAAGTCACGGTCACCAGCCGCTTGTGTCCAGCGGCTCCCCGCAACTTTGACCAGATTATCAGTCCACCGGGTGGGAGGTCGTCCAACACTACGTCCTCTGGGTGCAGGGCCGCCACTCGAAAACCTTTCTTCCTTTTTTTTAGATTTTATTTATTAGAAAATAATTAGAATTAAAAAATCGTTTACTTCACACAGATTATACAAAAGCCACTTGTGACGAGTCTATACGTATAATAAAATCTAACACGCACCGGGTCGAAACGCGGCCACACTAAAAAGATAGGTAAGGCTATAAACTCACTTTCGTTTCTGGCAAAATATTTATTATTATATTAAATCGTGGTAGGAAACGTAAATACAATAACTTAAAGTCTAGCTCATTAAAACGTTAATATTAAAGCAGGTACTAAATCTCGAGGCAAATTTCATAACAAAAGCTATGCTCGTGTCCCGCAATAATACATAATTAGAACGCAATTAGAAAATGTGGCAACTTTTTATACTACTACTAGTTTTAATTAGCATGTAAGAAATAGGGTTACCCGAATCCATAACAAAATATCGCGACTTCTTTGAAGGAACTTCAATGTATGTAATATGTATATAACTACATATAACAAATACGATATTCTTTTTTCATTTAATATCTAATTTTTGCGATAAACATTTACAGCATAAAGGTTTGTAGGATATTGCCCTGACTTTGGTCAACCAAATATTTAAAGCGTATCTACTATAACAGTCTGAATAAAACGTGTCATGAGAAGAAACCAAATCCTATGGTTTTTCGTTTTCGTATAAAAAGAGAAATTCAATCTTTATACAAAAAATATTTTAATACCCATACACTTTTTATTCTAACAAAACATGCGACAAACACAGTAAATTCACAATTTACAAAAATCTAGAAAATATCAATTGTATTTTGTTCCATTTATAAAGAAAAACAAAGTCCCAGAAATTCGAAAAAAATTCGCGGCGTCTGGCAACCCTACCAACGAACAAAAGATCGTGTCAACAGTTTTAATGAGGTGTCTACCGATCCTAGATAGGCAACGGAAATGTACAGGATGTATTAATTTAGGGTACAATCTACTTTTCCTTTCAACTATAATGGAGGGTTGTTTTATTGTCACCGACAATTTTAATTGGGTACATTTAATTATTTGATTAAATTGTGGGGCCAGTGAATTCGTCTTAATTATTTTAGCTAAGAAATGTAGTACTCATTGAACAAAATATAAATCGAGTAATTACCTATAATAGCCGCCACCATAGTGACAGTGTTTGGCGCTGTTCAAGACTACACCTACACATGATGCCTAACATCCCGGTTACAGGACAGTAACACCCGTAACGTCTATGGTGTATGTAACCTGTAGGCCACGGATGTCTCTTTTAATCAAAAGAGCCGTGTGTTTGTTATCTGACTTATCTCTTAACAAAACGAACCGTAAACAAAAACATAAACTACCAAAAGCCCTATAAGAATAAAAATAACTAAATAAAACGAACAAAACCTAATTGGATGCTGGCCATTACGATACTTTTACAAAAATGTATACAGCGTGTATCATAAAAGAGTGTTAGTAAATGTGAGCAGACGGTCTCTCATCATTACTTGGTGCTCATAACGAACAATCCATAGAGCCATTATGAACACTTGATTAAGCAAAGTGTGATCTATAGAGTTAATTAGGTAGAGTGTTTTATCTTTTTTATATATATAAAAACTTTTCCATAAAAAAAACGAATATTTCTCTTGGTTAACGTATCACGCGTGAACAGATGGAACAATTTTGCATTGTTTTAATTGTTAGCTATTATCAGGAAAAGGTTTAAGGGTGATGATTTCCAAGTGGTCCGACATGGATTTTATCAAAATCAGACTAGCCGTGAATGAACTCGTCAAGGCACATTAAAAATGCATTAAGTATAACACAAAACCAGTAGTCGGATCATAATAAAATTTATGTGGGAAAATCACGGAATCGTGAGCTACCTTGTTCAAAAGGAATTATCAAATCGCGACTACATATACCGTGAAATTGAAATAGGTTTTTTAGTTTTACTGCGCTTCACTACACAGTATACAACAAAGTCGCTTCCCACTGTCTGTCCTTATGTATGCTTAGATCTCTAAACAACACAACAGATTTTGATGAGGTTTTTTAATAAATAGAGATTTTTAAGAAGATGGTTTATATTTATAACCCAATTTTGTCCTTCCGTGCGAAGCTGGGATCGCTAGTAAATGATATCACACTGTATATTTAAAGTGACCGCATAAAGGAGTAACCTTTATAGAAGGTTGAAGGGTTAACGAAATGGTTCCCAAGGACATGAAGTACGAAGACAGTTGGAGACCTCGCAAATGAGATTTAATTTACCAGTGTTGAAGTACACAAAACCCTTTACATAAACTGTGATATGTATCCCTTAATAGACAAGTTTACACACTGTTAGAATTTATCGTGGCTTTTCTATCTGTTCATTACTTTAGTTTAATTGGTTTTTATACTATTTTAGTTACGTGGAGTATGTTAGGTCTATTAATAAATACTTTTTGGTTTTCATGTTTAAATTGACTATTGAGAGATTGTAGTCGGTTTTTGTAGCTTTACTCTTGCAGTTTCACTGCACTTAAATTATTCACGGTCATCGACGACTTCTTGATAAAATCATCTGATCTTGATAAAATTTATGTGGGAACCTCGGAAACATTACCTTACTTTTCTAAAAAAGAACCATCAAAATACGTTTTCTATTAGACGAGTAACCGAGGAACAAACATAAAAAATAGACTCCAGTTTGATTTGATAATTCTTTTTACACATTTTATCAAGATCCGACAAGTAGTTCGTAATACCTTTTAGTGCATAATTTTTTTAAGGAGCCCAACATCATCGTAGGTAATAAAGATTCATGAAAATGTATACATCATCAAATGTAACTCAAGAAGCTGGTCTTGATAACATATATAGGAACCACTTCGAAATCTTAACCTGCGTTTCGAAAAGAGAACTATATTGTTGAAACTTGGAAATAAGAGGATTCTGTGATTTGCATTATGATTTTCACACAAAACTAGATAATAAAACGATAAATTTTGGGGGTTCCCTACACATAAAATTAAAATTCAATATATTTTTATCAAACCCATACGTGTGGGTATCTATGGATAGGTCCCCAAAACTGATATTGAGGTTTAAACTATATTTTCTTTAGACTGAATAGTTTGCGCGAGAGAGACATCTAAAGTAGTAAAATGTATCCGCCATCCCCTGTAACTTCTAAAATAACATAATGACAAAACTAAAAAATATATATGATGTACATTATTACCAGGTAAACTTCCACCGAACATTTCTTCGAACGAGATCTAGTAAGCAGTTTTTTTAAAACGTCAAAAATCGCAAGCCGCATTAAATGAACTACAAAAACTTATATCATGTTATTTGCTGCTACGCAACCTTCATGAGCGAGTCCGATTCGCACTTAGCCGCTTTTAGCTTAGCTACTCTTAAATTATCTTGTCCTCTTTTCACTAGCATTATTTTGGATGTGACATTAATATCACTATAATTTTTTTTTCATGATAATGGAAGGCAAACAAGCACACGAATTTCTTGATGGTAAGAAAATCACGCCGCCTAAAGACATCAAAAGTGGAAACGGTGCGTTGCCAACCTTTGGCCGCTATGATAGGCCTCGAGCAAAAGTAAATCTAACGGCTACCTGGACCTCCGAACCAGAACACGTCAACGGCAAGCGCTGATATTATGGCGACAGAAATAGGTAAGGCGCTGCAAGACTCTACCATCCAGTCAGATGTCACGATGTTAGTTACGGTAATGCTCGTCTTTTACGAGCTGCCAGGCAGGAAGGCAGATGGTCAATTCTGAAAAGGACCGGACTAACACGGGGATAAAAATTATAAATAATACAGAATAGCGAAAAACATTTTTATTTAAAGTAATACAAGTTTTGCAATAATTCGGAATCATTCGTCACACGGAAATACCACAACTCAGCAAGTCAAACAACAGCGTCTCTTGACGTTATACATTTTTATTACATTTATATACGAGTGGCGGTCTAGTGTAATACAAGTTTTATAATTATTTCGTACCATTCGTCACACGGAAATGCCACAACTCAGCATGTCAAACAACAGCGTCTCTTGACGTTATACATTTTTGTTACATTTATATACGAATGGCGGGCAGTTGTATGCGCACGCGCACGACCTTGCCGGCTGCAATGGCGCAACCGAAACTCGTACAACCAGTTTACGGCGCAAACTGCAATAAACAAAACAGGCACCAGATTGATTGTGAAGTCAATAAACCCTTTAAGTACTAGTTGGTATGTACGCTCTATGGTATTGTGTTGTTTATCTCTCAACATATCTATATAAAAACGTCACATCACGTCTAAAGGGCTGGAAAAAATTGGCTAATTCTTTTTTTTTTGTTATTATTATCGTCAAGATACTTTCTTAGGAAAAAAAATGTACTTAATATTAACGGGACATAAAAAAAAAATTAAATATTCATAGTTAACACAACAACATTCATAGACAACATTTTTCGGGTAAACTAGTAATCATTGTAATATTATTTAAAAAAAAGAGTTTTTAAATTTATATTTATATAGACAAAAGAACGTATTTTATGGTCTACATGAAATAAATATTTTCTTATGCTTATTCTCATACTGCATTGGATAGAAGTTTTCTTTTAGAAACTCTCCGTGGCTACTTTGCCGAATAGACAATCTGCCTTCCTGCCAGGCAGCTCGTAAGAGGCGAGCATAGGCTTACCGTCACTAACACCGTGACATTATATTAGGTGGTAGAGTTTCGCAGCGACTCGCCCGTATTGGTACCACCGCCCTACCTATTCCTGCCGCCATAACGTCTAATGGTTTGGAGGGTAAGGTAGCGGGTAAACTTACTTTTGCTTGAGGACTTACATCCCGGTCTCAGGTTTGCAACGCACATTACCACCTTTGGTGTCTCTAGGCGGCGTGAATTCCTTACCATCAGGAAATCCGTCTGCTTGCTTGCCTTCCATTCTCATAAAAAAAACCCAGTCACATGTGCGAAAATATTTTTTTAAATGGTACTAATAGATCTAGTACCGATTCTGACAAACATATGAACTTATTTTAGATATATGCTATCTTTTTCCAATAAAAACAATGACATAAAAACAAAATAGATTGTCCCCGTGGTGGTCCGGGCTCCTTTGTAGAATAGACCATCTGCCTTCCTTGCCAGGCAGCTCGTAAAAGGCGAGCGTAGGCTCACCGTCACTAACACCGTGACATCTGACTAGATGGTAGAGTTTAGCAACGACTCGCCCGGATTGGTACCACCGCCTTACCTATTCCTGCCGCCATAACGTCATGACGTGCTCCGGTTCGGAGGATAAGGTAGCCGGTAAACTTCCTTTTGCTCGAGGCCTAACATCCTGGCCTCAGGTTGGCGACGCACCATTACCGCCTTTGGTATCTCTAGGCGGCGTGAATTTCTTTCCATCAGGAAATCCGTCTGCTTGTTTGCCTTCCAATATCATAAAAAAAAGATGGAACATGGACATATCAAATTAACCAAGACATAATTAAAATCAACGAACCGTAATCTGAGAGCATAGCATAGTTTGCGTAAAAGTAACGAAGCGTTCCACCAAATGTTCTGAGTTAACGCTGCGATCGTAGTTAGATATTTTAATATTCGTCCATAAAAAACTACTGTCCGTAAGCAAAACGTCTAATTTCTGGAATAAAAAAATATACAGTCCGAAGTAGAGATTAAACGTCTACAGAAATGTTGCGTAAAGTCTAACCTCACAGCACTAAACGTGTATTGTCTCTTTTTATTATTTGCGTTGCAATAAAACAGCGATAACTTTAAATAAAGGTATATGTTGAGCACCAGATAAATTACCAACTTCACCCTCGTGAACTTAGCATGCAAAACTCTTGAAAATCTGTTTTTATTACAGGAATGGGATTCAAATTGTTTGTAACTGATTGTACCAACTTTTTTTTCGTTTGTACCTCAATAGTTGAAGGGGGCCAATTAGGGCCCCCATGCAAAATTCTTGAGAACCATTTTTTTATCGGAATCACTTTAAAATCGTATGTACCTAATTGTTTTAATTTAAATCTCAATATTTAAAGGCCTTATTTGGCCCAAACAGGGCGGGCCATGCTGAATTCTTGAAATTGTCGAAGTGAATGAACCGGAGCTCGGTTTAGGTCAACTTAAAGGCATTTTTTTTTAAATTCAACACTTGTACCTCACTGGTGAAATGTGAGTGCAAACCCTAGACTAGGTCTCCCGTAAGGCAATTCACCCAAAATCGTCGTTTGTACCTAGAAGGAATGGCCACGGGGCCCAAAATCATGTTTCAAGTTTTTTAAAACTTTCGAGTTTTGTACCTAGGTCAAATCGATGCATGCTATTGTCTGAGTGAGTGGAAACACTAGACTAGGTCTTCCGTAAGGCAATTCACCAAAAATTCGTCGTTTGTACCTCGAAGGAATGGCCACTGGGCCCAAAATCATGTTTCTAGGTTTTGAAACTTTCGAGGTTTGTACCTTGGTCAAATCGATGCATGCTATTTTCTGAGTGAGTGGAAACACTAGACTAGGTCTTCCGTAAGGCAATTCACCCAAATTTGTCGTTTGTACCTCGAAGGAATGGCCACTGGGCCCAAAATCATGTTTCAAATTTTTTGAAACTTTCGAGGTTTGTATCTAGGTCAAATCGATGCATGCTATTGTCTGAGTGAGTGGAAACACTAGACTAGGTCTTTCGTAAGGCAATTCACCCAAATTCGTCGTTTGTACCTCGAAGGAATGGCCACTGGGCCCAAAATCATGTTTCTAGGTTTTGAAACTTTCGAGGTTTGTACCTAGGTCAAATCGATGCATGCTATTGTCTGAGTGAGTGGAAACACTAGACTAGGTCTTCCGTAAGGCAATTTGTAGTAAGTAACTTATTTTGTAGTAGTAATGGTGCACAATAAAGAGACCATCCATTTATTCATTCATTTACAGATAAGGCAATCATTAAGTCCCACGACTTATCTTTTTTAAATGTTGTTTTCTGCTCCTCCACGACAAATGGTGTCAAAGAATATGTTAGATACGTGACGTGACAGAATGAATAATTATGCATTTATGCCTATATCCTATCGTACTCAGTCGTGATAAAATATGCACCGATTGGTATATTTTATCATTGATAACCGACGCGATAGAGTTATCTAAGTAAATGTCAATGTCGTTGAAATATTTGGCATTCGAAAAACCAGCAATTTGAACTACGATTAGACCTAGGTCACATTTTTATATCTATATATATAAAAATCAATGGCACTTTTCGTACATAACTTTATAACTCAAGAACAGGCTCACCTATCCAAACCAAATGTTTAGGCTTTGTTCGGATTATTAAATAGATGGTTTATGTGAAGTTTGCATAAAATCGGTCTAGCGGTTCTTCATTTATCACATTTTTTGTAACGAAAGAATTCATTAAATGGCCGATAATTTTATTGACGAGTCTTTTTTAGTCAAATTGAAACTTTGAAAAAAAAATTTTTCAGATACTTTTTCTTTTTTTTGTGTTTAAAATGGATTAAGTTTTAAAATAGCTAGCAATATTTTTGGTTTAAACTAATGAATTTGATGTTCCAATATATTTTTTTAATATTTCAGTTTATACGTAGCGAATCACGTACCGGGCCGCTAGTAGGTATATAAAATTATATATTTCTTTATCCGTTTTTCTCTAGTTCACACCTAAACACCCGACCCGATCTAAATATTTATGACCTGCGAAAAGACGAAATTCCTTTGGAAGCTAAATTAATTTGAAACGCAATGAAAACGCGACCAAAATTTGATATATTTATATAGTAATGATATAAAGAACACAGGTTTGCCTTTAAGTAATCGTAAACTAAGAAAAAAATATTAAGAATACCACCCTGTTAAAAAAAACTTCACTACGCAGAAAAAATCAGAAGCACTAATATAATTCAAGCGCAGTTAAACGTCAAAAAACTACTTCGTTTTCAATAAGTAAATCAGTTAAGTTTTCTCCTCTATTTCCCTGGGATACCATAATCAGATCCAGATTTGGTGGCAATGGGCCACAGTTCCACCAAGTCTCTTTCGAAAAAAAAAATTGTTTGAAATCGGTTAAGAAATGACAGAAAAATCGATTAACATACATAAAAAATAAATCGAACATATAACCTCAACCTTTTTTCGAAATCGGTTAGAAATAAAGATTAACAGCTAGATTATTTGAAAAATCATTCAAAGTCACAAGCAACTGTTCGTTCAAAGCGAACGAGGCCAGTGGTCAAAAGCTATAATTGACAAAAACATTTAGGTATTTATCAAACTCAAATTAACTTTCTACAATAATGCAATAAAAGTGAAAACTCCACATGCCCTACATGTTTCACTTATAAACGTATTCAACACATCCAAGCCTTAACTGGGTTACCAGTAGGAAACCACAAATTTCCCTTTAAGTACGAGCCGCGACTAAAAAATTCTTCCGTCTTTGCTCGCGTTAGCAGTTAATATATTTACTGATTATAACCCATTAATAAGTACTTTCATTTTTTTTATGATATTGGAAGGCAAACAAACGTACGGATTTCCTAATGGTAGGAAATTCACGCCGCCTAGAGACACCAAAGGTGGTAATGATGCGTTGCTAACCTGAGGCCGGGATGTTAGGACTCGAGAAAAACTAAGTTTATCGGCTACCTTTCCCTCCAAACCGGAACACGTCAACGGCCAGCACTGATGTTATGGCGGCAGGAATAGGTAAGGCAGTGGTACCAATCCGGGGCGAGTCGCTGCGAGACTCTACCATCTGGTCAGATGTCACAGTGTTAGAGACGGTAAGTAGAAGTGAAGAAATATGTAAGGAAATCTTGGGCGTGAACCCAGTCGTATAACCTAACCAGCAAAATCCGTTAATTTGAAGACAAATTTTCAATTTCAGTAAAACCCCACTATTAAATTTCCTTTCATGGTTGAACCGCGTCTAAAATGTATGTCGACGTCTGATATAGTAACATATGGTCTCCGTGTTGTTCCGGGCTCCTTTGCAAAATAGACCATATACCTTCCTGTGCCAGGCAGCTCGTAAAAGGCGAGCATAGGCTTACCGTCACTAGCACCGTGACATCTGACTAGTTGGTAGAGTCTCGCAGTGACTCGCCTGGATTGGTACCAACTTGCCTATTCTTGCCGCCATAACGTCATCGCTTGCCGTTGACGTGTTCCGGTTCGAAGGGTAAGGTAGCCGGTAAACTTACATTTGCTCGAGGCCTAACATCCCGGCCTAAGGTTGGCAACGCAC
>NJDC01000022.1:89431-111764 GCA_002245475.1 Calephelis virginiensis | reverse complement strand
ATTATGATACATGCAGGTAATGAGAAAGGTTTTGTACCTGGTGCATTACTACTAGGTAAATATTTCGATTCTGATGGAGATTATCATCCAGCAATAAACGCAAACACATATAAAACTTGTCTCCGAATCATCCGATTAACAAATTTACTTTCAAACAGTGTGCTAATAATCGACAGTGCACCATACCATAACCAGTTATTGGTTAAGTCGCCTAACGGCCAATATTAATAATCAATCCTAATCCAAAACTTGCTGTTCAAGATTGATATTTTGATCCATTTTTATGTTATCGCTTGCCAATAACATATCTGTGGACAGGATAAATATGGCAATTAGGTATGGGATAGGCCGCCGGATACGCAGCTATCTAGATTGCTTGAAATCCATTAGATTGAGATACATTATTAACATTGGCCGTAAGTCTAATACACGGCGACCTGATATGATAGCTTGGTTGGAGCGGAACCATATTCCTTTTTACCCTACATTAACAAAGCCTGAGTTATACAAAATTATATTGACTCATAAAGAAAGTTTGGCTGTATTTACCATTAAAAACATTTTAGAAGAGCATGGACATTCGGTTTTACGATTGCCGCCATATCATCCTGATTTTAACCGAATCGAGAATATTTGGTCCCAAATAAAGAAGCACGTAGCGAAAAAAATGTTGCCATGAATGTGACCTCGGTAAAAGAACTTATATTAGAAAAAGTTAACATAACCCGACGAATGGAAGAAAGTATGTGCTCATGCTACACATTTAACACCGCAGGCTCCCCTACCACTAAGAATGCCGAAAACAAAGTCTGCTTTTCTACTAGGCTGCTCGTAAAAGGCGAGCACTTTTTCCGTCACTAACACCGTGACATCTTACTAGGTGGTAGAGTTTCGCAGCGACTCGTCCGTTTTGGTACCACCGCCTTACCTATTTCTGCCGCAATAACGTTAATGCTTGCCGTCGTCGTGCTCCGTATGATTGTTTGACTTCTATTATCATAAAAAAAAACTGTTACGAGACGAGAGTGCAAATGCGAAGACGGTCCAAGAGGAACAAGTGCAGATATAGGGAACAGTCAGGACAAACGCTGGGATGATATATAATTGAAGAAAGTAAGAAAACCCATGTTTCTATCATAAGCCAATCAAAGTGAAAACTTCACATAACACACTACACATAAACTACAAATATTCAACGGCCAAGCCTTATCTGGGTTACGAGTAGGAAACCACAAAACAAATTTCCCTTCAACACTAGGAAAGTGTGCCGGCGTCAGATATTGTACCACTATGTCCAGACTCACACATATCGCATGTAAGAACGGTGAACCAGTTTTTGCGTGGAGTATTTATAACCCTTATAAGCATTTTATATTAAACTAGCTGACCGGCAGACGTTATTCTGCTACTTTTTTAATGTGATTTTAGTAAAAAAATAGGGATGATTCTTATCACATAGGGGGTATGAAAAGTAGATGTTGGCCGATTCTCAGACCTACTAAATATGCACATAAAATTTTATGATAATCGGTCAAGTCGTTTCGGAGGAGTACAGGAACTAGCATTGTGACATGAGAATTTTATATATTACTAGATGACCCGGCAGATGTTGTTCTGCTATATGTTTTTTGCTGTGATTCACCCTCATCACATAGGGTTATAAAAATAGATGTTAGCCGATTCTCAGACCTACTCAATATGCTAACAAAATTTTATGAGAATCAGTCAAGCCGTTTCGGAGGAGTACGGTAACTAACATTGTGACACGGAAATTTTATACATAAAAAGACTAGCGGCCCGGTACGTGCTTCGCTACGTATATGACCACATGAATAGCATAACACAACAAAACAAAAAAAACCAACTGAAAAAAGTTTGATTGGACTGAAAAATATACATTAATAAAAGGGTCCCCCATTTATTGAATTCTTTGTTACAAAAAATGTGATAAATGAAGAACCGCTCTACCGATTTTATGCAAACTTCACATAAACCATCTACTAAATAGTCCGAACAAAGCCTAATCATTTGGTTTGGATAGGTGAGCCCGTTCTTGAGTTATAAAATTACAACAAAAAGTTTTTATATACATAGATATATAAAAATCTTATCATACTTTGAATAGATCTTACACGCGTTTAAACTTATCAACCGACTAATCGGAAGTTAGTCACAATAACATAATCAGACAAAGAGCCCATATCATAATCAGAAGTATGCCTAGCAGCTCTAGACCGTGAGTATAAACTATAAAGTAATTTGTTTTCAGAATAAATAAATAAATAAATATCCCTGGACAAGTTACACAAGTTGAAACTAACCCCAAAGTAAGCAAATTATATTATGCTTGTGTTGTGGGTGTTAGTCAACGATTCTAATACATAGAAATACTTAAATAGACACCAGAATAAGTTTAATATACACCCAGACCCGGAAATGCAGACATGTAAATCGGGAATCAAACCCGAGCCTCGCGGTTGATCGGTGTATTTAAGCGTGTACGCTAGCCACTCGACCAACAAGGCGGACCAATGAGAATACATACTATCAGTAAAAAATGAAATGGTAAGGTTCAACTGAAGTATTCGAACATAGCATGGTCTTATTTGTATTACTTTTTTGGGTACACGAGTTTTACGCTTTTTCGACGTCATAAATTTCCGCTTGAAAGCTTCAAGCTTCAGCTCTTAGAATTAAGCTTCAGCACCTTTAGTTATATAATATCAAATGAATACATTCGTTTTTAATTAATCTGCTATTTCCTAAATAGGTCATTCCGGTTCAGCGCATTTAAAATTACTTAATACTGCGACAGGAAATTAAAAAACCACATAAAATTTGTTTATTTAAACGCCTCGTTGGTCGAGAGATTAGGATTCCTAACACCAACTTTCTTAAGATCTTACATTTCTATATTGCTCTGCGGTCTAGCGGTCCGGCGTTAGACTTGATTTCTTGAGGTCCCGGGTTTAATTTCCGGGTCGGGCAGCAAAACAATTTATGTTAGTATAATTAAGCACAGTAAAATGGCAAACCGACTATAACTATTTCATAGGGTTCTACGACCTATCTGTCTAAAAAAGAACAATCAAAATCGGCTGGCTATTGATCGAGTAATCACGTAACAAACATACAAAAAACATGTAGTCGAATTGAGAACCTCTTCCTTTTTAGGAGTTTTTTATAAAGCTGACTAAAGCGAAGTTAGATATAAGTAATATTAGGTCACCAGTGCAGTATATGTTTTCAATTTTCTAATAAAAATATTACATTGTAGGACTTAGTCGGCTACTCGTGGGTGCCTTGGGTGAGCCTCTGCAACCCCTTCGGAGATATGGGCGTGAAGATACTTTACATTGCTGTGTTGTGGTTGTCTATTGTTTTCCCGAAGAATATACGCCATATATTCAAATACCAGAATTACATTTGACCGAATTTTTACTTGCCCGAATGTTTTGTTGACCATAATATACTTGTGACATAATCTTCTTCGCCCTAAAATTAGCTTCCATAATGATAGGAGTGCAATACGTATTATTATCCACTTTATTAATTGCATTAATATTATTCAACAGAATATTTAAATACCTTATAAAAATTTGTATTTGCATTAAGCAAAATGTAAATTGTAATAAATGTATCACAGTACGATTATTCATTTCTAATAAATATATGACAGTACGATTATATATTATAGTTGTTTTTATTTCTAATATATATTTATCTAGTACCTTTTTATACGACCAAAGTCGCTTCCGTTCAAATTCAACATAACGCCTTTGTTCTAAAAAGCGATTAGCTTTCTGGCATTTCGCCGGCCGCTGCCGCGGCACGCTCGCTTCGCTCGCTCGGCTCGTGCGTTAACTTTCATGTTCTAACCTAACCAAACCAAACCATACATCTGTTGATCTTTTAGTATAAAACGAATTTATGTTCTTTTTCTAGAAGTTATTTTTATGGTAAATGATGTTATGACTTGTGATAATACGGCTTACAATCATGCTAGCAAATGATATTATTGAAATTGACTTTATGGGAAACAAAGTTTCTAGTAGGAATGAAGATTGTATTAAAATCATAACTTATCTACGCTAAAGAAATCCCGGGTGAACCGGTAGTAATATCACAAATACGAAAGTTGGTGAGGATGAATGGTTGGGTGGGTGAATTACTGAACGGATTTATATTCAACTTCATTTTAATGTTTTTTATGAAGAATAACAAATAGCAATTTTGGACAGGGGCGTAGAAGCGAGTGTAACCTAGTGTTATACGTTTCAATGTACAAAGCCGTAGTTCATCACAAGTACTTAATGCAAAGAAATACAGAATTAAATATGAATAAATTATGAAAATCTCCATTTGCATATAAAATTCACAAAAGAATCACCAAGAGCTCTTACAAAAAGAAACCAGATATATATTAAAATTATAGAAACACTACATATATGCTTCACGCCTGTATTCCCGAAGCGGTAAGCAGAGGTACAACCAGGGCACCCACGATTAGCCACTATACCTACTTAAGTCCGCAAATATCAATTAACCTTTAATCAACCATTCTATACAAAGTTGTGACTTAAAAAGTATCTTCACGCCCATATCCACGAAGAGGTAGGAAGAGGCACAACTAGGCACCCACGACTAGCCGAAGACACTAGTTGTGAATTAAATTATAGATTTAATGTTAATTATTAACGTCTGTGAGTTTGGCCGTCTAATCGATAATATGAAAGGTGACAAACCTATCGCCAGCTATCGTTATAATATATTATGCCAGGTTGTTTTAAGTTTAATTTTCTTGTTGTAGGGTTCTACGGCGACTTCCTGAATGGCATCTCTGTCTCATTTCTGTCGTCAGTGCTTATCATTCATATTCAAGTTTCAAAAGTAGTGTAATCGCTAAACTTTTTTTATTATATTAGAAGGCTAACAAGTAAACGGATCTTCTAATGGTAAGACATTCACGCCGCCTAGAGACACTAATGGTGGTAATGGTGCATTGCCAACCTAAATCCGGGATGTTAGTCCTCGAGCAAAAGTAAATTTACCGGCTACCTTACCCTCCGAACCAGAACACGTCAACGGCGAGCGCTGACATTATGGCGGCAGGAATAGGTAAGGCGGTGGTACCAATCCGGCCAAGTCGCTGCGAAACTTTACCACCTAGTAGGATATCACGCTGTTAGTGACGGTAAACCTATGCTCGCCTTTTACGATCTGCCTGGCAGGAAGGCAGATGGTCTATTCTGCAAAGGAGTCAGGACCAACACCCGGAAACTTAAACAAAAATTCTCAATACATCTTTTTCTTAATCGTCATCACTATTTCTCTTGTCTATGGGTGATGTACGATTTATTATCTGTTTGTGTGTAAGAAAAAAGCTAATTAAAAAATATACTATCTGGAAGACCTTACTTCGCACTGGTGACCTAATATTACTTATATCTAGCTTCGCTTTACTTAGCTTTATAAAAGACTCCAAAAAAGGAAGAGGTTCTCAATTCGACTGCATGTTTTCTGTATGTTTGTTACGTGATTACTCGATCAATAGCGAGCCGATTTTGATTGTTCTTTTTTAGACAGATAGGTCGTAGAAAACCCTATGAAATAGTTATAGTCGGTTTGGGATTTTACTTTGCTTAATTATATTAACATACATTGTTTCCGAATAAATGTGTTTTTAAACAGCTGTTTACGTCTTAATCTCAATATATACAAAGCTGCTGTATGTGTGTTTATCACCTAACTCCTCCTAAGCGGTATCCCTTTGTACGTATATTTCAAATACGTTCCCGATTGGTTTAAAAACTCAATTTAACCAGGTTGGTGTTGCTCCTGTCAAAAGTCATAAAATTAAGACTATACGAAGTTCTCTGGACTGGGCCGGTTAGTTGGTTATATAATTCAGTACGTTTAAATATACGATCGAAATATAAAAAACTCGTCAAAATAGCTCAAGTCGTTTCGGAGAAACATAAACATACATACGAAAACATACGTGTATACAAACTCGTTTGAAGTATAGGATAAAAAGTCGATGTACTTGTGTTCAAGCTAGCTATGCAACCACAACCGACGTCCTCAGTGAAAGTTAGCCTCTCGCCTCAAGATACATTATGGTTCCTGACCACGGCTGTATGACCCTAATTTGATACACAACATTAGCATTCCGAGTACGTCGGTAATTAGATCGCCATGCGAATTCAGGTCGACGGAACACGTAGAACGGAATACCGGAATGCTATTGTTCTCACGTTGTTTCTTCATACTAAGTTATGGAGAAAAACAAAAAAGGAAGAATAATGACATATTTCTCCACATTCATTTTTCCATATTTCATTATTATATTTACCCTAGTATTTTCGTTATCATCAGGAGCAGCTACACCATACACTTTTATGAAACTACCTCTACCATAACATTTTATAGTTTAAATTAAAATAAATAATTATCTAAATTAAAATCCATAATGTCAAATAAGTACAATTACAATTATCTTATTTTTCCCCTTTTAAAACGCGAATCCAAAACTAAAGTATTTGTTCTATCAGTTCTCGATTTAAATTAAAAAATAACTAGTTTGTAAGAAAATCTATCCTTCGCTTATAAAGTCGCAAGTAAACATCCATAAGCCTATAACATAATGAATATAACATAAAAAAAATGAATTTTCATTTAACATAAAAAACATTTCACTAGGTCATTGCATCACGCCTGAACAGATGGGCCAAATCTGCAATTTTTTTTTTGTGGGTCAATAAAATATTCTCGTGGAGAAAAAAGCCGGGATAATCGCAGGGAAAATGGGAAAAACAATACTTTCTTTCTTTCTATACAAACTGTCTATCAATGTCAAGCCGTACGAAGTTTGCCGAATCGGTTAGTATCATATAAATAAAACCAAAACCAAAGACTCTTGTCAGTATAATATAAATAACAAAATTTAGTCTAACTCAAATTCGTTTTAAACAATTCACCTATGCTCCCCAATTTGAAAAGAACCGGACTATTTTAAGCTCGGCCTTTCCATAGTGCATCCTCATCTATTTCCGTGTGTCTCGTGTCGTAAAGAAACAAATGAAATAGGGTTGCCAGACGAATAGCTCCAAATAATACAAACTGTCCCGAAATAATACAAATTTAAAATGACATCAAATCTCCACCTGTCAAATTGACTGCAAAATACATAAACACAAAGTTTAAATATATTAGTATAAGTTTATATATGTTTTCTAGCGGCCCGCCCCGGCTTCGCACGGATGTAAAATATACATATAAACCATCCTGTTTAATCGTTTTATCTATTTAAAATAAACCACATCAAAATCCGTTGCGTAGTTTTAAAAATTTAAGCATACAAAGGGACATAAGGGCAGAGGAAGCGACTTTGATTTATACTACGTAGTAATGTGATACGTAATCACATAACATGCCAAAAAAGTAGATTTTTGTTACAATTTGTAAGTGGATTTTGGTCCAGACTATTTATTACCTTAAATCTCGTACTTTTAACATTTTAATAGACATTTTAGGCTTTTCATCTGGCAACCCTGAACCGAAACCATTAAACTGCTTCATCCAGCTAACATTAAGTGCGGCGCTCCAACATTCCGTGTCTTAGAATGTTGCATGGCATACCGAGACAAAAATAACGCGTGAAATGTAGTCTTAAATATTCTCTGCACATTTTTTTCTTTCCAGAGAATACAGAGCACTAACCCTTTTCTAGGCTAAATCCAAAAACGGTCCTAACCTAAAAAGAGCTAGTTTCAGATGCTGTTTTTTTATTAGGAAACAAACAAGTGGGTGACTGCAAATAAACCTACTGAGACAAGTACGTTAAAACTGCATAAGTAATCAATTCCACTATAGTAACGCCACGCAATGATGACCGGTTTGACGTTTCATATTTTTAAATAAAGAAACACTTGTACTGTTTTACGAATCCCTTATATTTTATTATTTTGTAAATAACCTACCGGTTTCGCTTATACAGCATCATCAGGGCTAAAACTTAAACTACTCTGAGTAGTTTAAGTCATAGCCCTGATGATGCTGTATAAGCGAAAATACTCTGAGTAGTTTAAGTTTTATCTCTGATGATGCTGTATAAGCGAAACCAGTAGGCTATTTACAAAATAATAAATGATAAGTGTTACTTAAAACAGTACAAGTGTTTCTTTATTTAAAAATATGAATATTAGGAAAGTTTACCAAGCGCCCACGATGGAAAATATTAAAAAATAGTTTTGACGTTTGTCGTACTGAGTACGACATCCGATTACGTTAAGTGATCATTTACACTTTCTAGAAGTCTGGGTCCTCTGAGTAGTCTGACCATCTGCCTCACTGCCAGGCAGCACGTAAACTCTGGTTAAAATACAGGTCATTAGTTTATCACTAAAAAGACCACTAGCGTTTGAGCGCTGTGCAGCAACTTGCCCTAGGGATCTGTCTACCTTTTTTATGTGATAAGACAGTGAATAAGCTCACGGCTCTCCTGATGGTAAGAAATATCGTGGCCTATGACAACCATAGATGTTGGTGCGTCACTGTCCTGTGGCCGGAATGTTAGGCCTATTTTGCAAATCTACCGGCTACCCTACCCTCCGGACCGGAACACCGACGACGTAATTATGGCAGCAGGAATTGGTTAAAATCGAGGATCCCTACCCGGGCAACTGCTGCACGGCACTCTACCATAAGTGGTCTTGATGGCAGCGACCCATTAAACCTATGCTCGCCTCTTACGAGCTACCTGGGGGGGAAAGGCAGATGATCTATCCTACACAGGGGACCCGGATCATCACGGGGATCCAACCTTACCTATTCCTGATACCTTAGTTTAGTATACAGTGCCACATTCCGGTCCGGAGGATATGGTATCCGGTAGACACCTCAGCCAGGAGTCAGTGATACACTAACAACATTTACGGAAACTATAGGTCACGGTTGTCTCCTGTCGTCAGATGAGACGGGTGCTTGTTCGCTATCTTTTGCCATAAAAAATCTTCACGTCATTGGCAATGGTTGCCAACTGCCAATGAAATGCCATTACACATTGGCACATTGGCATGTCCTTGAACAATGGCCTCTACTAAACATCAGCTAGGCCATTTTTTACCAGGTTACACGAACATTGACCACTGTTATAGCAATACAGAGTACGATTTCGATTACCCCGATTTCATCGCGTTCGACTAAAAGCTTTTATCTGTGTGTTTGTTTACCCTACGTAGTATGTAGCATAAATTCTCTTAAACCAATAAACAAATATAGGAATCCACATTCTTTGATAATCGTATCATACATAAAATAAATATGATTTATTTTCGGAATGTGTGTGTTTAAAAAATTTGTTAAGAAAATACTTAATCGCACCTATGTATTCTCCCACATCATGGTGTGCAAATCTAAATAAATTCATCGCCAACTGTTTAATATCTAAAACGGATATCCTGATGGTAAGAAATTCACGTCGCTTGACAGGCACCAAAAATAGTGTTGCCTTCCTGAGGCTAAGTTTACCCCCTACCCTAAAAACGAACCATGACAGTATCAAACAAATTTAGGTTTTGTCGTTTTTCAGAAATCGTCATTAATTTACGTTTCAAAAAAACGATATTATAGAACAGCACGACAAATAAAATACAGGTCATTATTAAAAAAAAAATTACCCATATCTTGCATTATCGTTTCCGCATCTTCCCAAAACATTCCCATACCATTTTTTGATGGCGTTAATTATAATGTTCAGTTATCAGAACGATTTTTATTCGGAAGAGGCATTCTTTTGCCTCTTAATGCTGTTCATGACATATCTTCACGCCAAGTCCCATGCGGAGTATGCAGATATTACGGATTGCCAATTCTCATAACTCTTGCAGACCTTTCTGGCTTCCTCCACATTCATTACCCTTTTTATACAAACATGCAGGTTTCGGAGACTTTTGGTACCACCCTCAGATATTACCAGATTGGCTGATGAAAAGTGATATTCGCCAACCAAGAACAGCAGCAGCACAAGAGCACAGATGCGGTGATGTCCTTCAATCAATGAGTTAGTTCTTTTGATAGCGGTTTTCCAGACGCAAATGTTCAGGAAAACCACCACCGATGATTGGTTCCACAATGGCGTTGGAGAGAGACAGAAATGACTACAGAGTAGACAAATGCCACGGCAAGAGTTCTGCCGAATTCGAGAGGTATTCACTTTCTGAGCATACCTATAGGGGTGGATGAGGTAACAGTAAAATGAGCTAGATATTGTGTCGAATAATTTAACGAAACTGAAACATACCATTTCCAGAATTGTGTATAGCTTTTATTGCTTTTTTGAGCTTCGTCAGGCCATCGCGGTCAAAATCCAATGTCTGGAACAAAAGACAAGAGATAAACTATTTTAGTAATAACCACCAAAATTATCTATTATCAAACAACCATGAGTTAACCGTCTTGTTCCATACCCGGCCATATTGGCTTGGGACATAAGATCGGATAAAAAAACGATATTTCAACACAGTATCGTAAAGTTAGAACTAGTTATAAGAGACTCATCAGTACAACCAAGAGAGCTGCCTGCTTGTTCGCTATCCATATCGCTATAAATAATGTATACCTTGAAGACGGGCACCTATAACACAAGAGTATATTTAATTTGCTTACTTAAGGGTTAGATCAATTCATAATTAAGGGTATTTTTTTTTATGTTACAGGAAGGCAAACAAGCAGACAGATTTCCTGATGGTAAGAAATTCACGCCGCCTAGAGACACCAAAGGTGGTAATGGTGCGTCCTGAGATCGGGATGTTAGGCCTCGAGCAAAACTAAGTTTACCGGCTACCTTACCGTCCGAACCGGAACACGTCATGACGTTATGTCGACAGGAATAGGTAAGGCGGTGGTACCAATCGGGGCGAGTCGCTGCGAAACTCTACCACCTAGTCAGATGTCACGGTGTTAGTGATAGTAAGCCTATGCTCGTCTTTGACGAGCTGCCTGCAAAAGAAGGCAGATGGTCTATTCTGCAAAGGAGCCCAGACCAACACGGAATAATGAATGTGGATGAATTTAGTCATCTATAAATGTATGTGTATTCCAGAGTTATTTATTTATTCTTACGAAACTCAAGGCTGCATAGTAAATGTAAGCAGATCGATAAGATTACTTTAAACAGTATGTGGATACTCGTGGGAGAATATTAGTCGAATTTCGGCAGATTTAAATGACGTTAATCTAAAACGGACAACCAATTTACATGATAGATGAATTAACATTATAGATAAAATATTTAGTCTATTCAGGTATAAATAAAAATCGTCATAGAATATAATCTATTTCAACTTTTACTGAAGCAAAGATAAAGAACCAAATATGAATTAACTGGATCTTACGAAAGCTTATGTCATTCAAATACAAAATACAATCCTTCAGTTGACGTCGTTAGCTTACGGTCAATATTAATAACCTATCTATAGATAAAGATTTTTGTTTTTAAGACATTTTTGTTAATTATTCAAAAATAGTAGCGGTTACTTGGCAACTGATCTAAAATAACACGATCTCTAGTCTAATCTTAGATCTTATTAATATTGGCCGTTAGAGGGCCATTACGTTACTAAACCTATTGCTTTGCAGTCAGTCAACATTAATTGAATTGACTGACGGATAACCTAGCGTGTAAAGCAGTTACTGACATTTTAGTGCATAATTTTTGTTAATAATCATTCAAACGTAATTCAGTGACTGCGGTAAAACTGACAGCCAAATCTGTTGAGTAATAAGTGTCACAGGCTGTAATAGTCTATGACACTTATTACGACATGCTCACCATAACCACACCACAACAATAGTGGTCGGGCAATATTAACGACAGTCATGAAATGAACAATAGGATTCAGATGGATTAAACTTTGCCCAAGGACATAGGTGAAACCGACCCCCTAAAGACTACAGAATAAGTAACAGTGCTACACACAGAAAACGCACTGTTGGATGAAATGCAAGCAAACTTGAATCTTAAGATGTGTAACAAAGACACATATTGTTCCAAGTGAGTAGACCCAATTAACTGAAAAACTAATGCATTTAAATCAAAATTGAAACTTAAAACATTGGTTAAAGACTCATACTATATAGCTAAGCGTAGATGAAAGAATTGTGTTTAAGTGTATTGTGATACGATAGTCGAATTTATAGACATGTTACAAGAACTAAATTGAAAGTGTCTATATTTGAATACACCTTCCATTTTCTACTAGCATGGACACACTCACGCATTCACACACACACACACACACACACACACACACACACACGCGCGCGCACACAAAAGTGCGCGCACTTGTGTTCACAGGCACGTCAAACTTATAACACCCCTCCTTTTTCCACCGGGAGTATCATCACTACATATTAAAACAAAGTCGCTTCCTCTGTCCCTGTGTCCCTTTGTATGCTTAAATCTTTAATAGCCCGGTGAAGTTGTAAAAACCTCACGGTTAGTAACAAATTATCCATTCAACAAAAATTAGATCTTTAAACTACACAACGGATTTTGATGCGTTTTTTAATAGATAAAGTGATTGAAGAGGAAGGTTTTTATGAATATTTCATAACCGTGCGAAGCGGGGCGGGTCGCTAGTAAAATATAATCCTTGCTTTCCGGGTAAAGGTAATCATCGTTATATTGTACACCAGTTACTATAACCCAAAAGAGATACAGAGCTGGACCTTGAAATCAAAAAAATAAAAAACAAGCCAGTCTTTGAATCTGTGTTGCAAAATATCTCCACAATTATACAACCCGGTTGTATCAGCGTTCATTCTAAAGCTGTTCACAAAAGGATCCACAAGCCATTCACCAGAGCCCACATCTGCCCCGTCCGCGTCACCTGGCGATTTATCAATGCCCCTTGGTGGCTACAAACTGGGTGGCTACAAACAAAAACTGATACGAGTTCCAAACAAACTTGTATTGCATTTTGATCGAGATGCATTATGTTGCTATTTTTTTAATATATACTAAGCAGTTTCACGCAGCTTCGCCTACGTAACTTGGCTTCTACTGCACCTATTTTGATGAAACAAAGCCTATGTCACTCAGGGATAATGTAGCATTCTAAAGGTGAAATAATTTTTGAAATCGGTCCAGTAACTACGGAGATTTTAAACTAACAAACAAAAAATCAAATCTTTCCTCTGTATAATATTAGAGTATAGGAGTATAGAAGAAGACAAAGCAATACGCGGAAATCATATAGTAAGAAATACAGATCGCACACAGACATTCGAAGTGTTATCAATGCATTTGCAGCCTGGTATTGGGTTTAGTATAATCTAAATCTATTATACACTAGCTGAGCTGACAGACGTTGTACTTATACTAAGTTTCATACTTTTTTGCATATAAACCTTCTAACTATATAACTACTAGTACAACAAAAATATTCCCGCCGGCATTACGTATATGCTTGCCGTTGACGTGTTCCAGTTCGGAAGTTCTTACTTTTGCTCTAGACTTAACATCCCACCTTAGGTTGGCAACACATTATTACCACCTTTGGTGTCTCTAGGCGGCGTGAATTTATTTCCATCAGGAAATCCGTCTGCTTGTTTACCTTCCAATATCATAAAAAAATACACTAAACAAGCCGACAGACGTACTGTACTAACTTTCATACTTTTTATGAATACGAACCTTCTAACAATATAAGATTCCTAGTCTTAACCAAAACTTATCTAAACTACAGCTAACGAGGTAAATGTTGTTATTTAATAATATTTATTACTCATTGTTCAAAGTTCAAATAGAGTAAAATATAACGCCATCACAAGAAACAACATTAAAAATGTAAAAAACTCCCGATACAAGAACTTAATTTCCCTTTAAAAAGAAAAAAAAAATGTTAATCTCCCCACTTTCACGCCCATAACTTCTAAACGGCTCAACCGATTTTCAATAAACATGTCTAAGAACACTCGCACATATGTTACCTTTAGTACCAAAAAAACTAAATTGAAATCACTGCATCCGTTCGGGAGTTATGATGCCACAGACAGACACGTTAAACTTACAACACCCCTCTTTTTGCGTCGGGGGTCGGGGGTAAAGTCAATGGTTGTCGTTGACGTGTTCCAGTTCGGAAGGTAAGGTAGCCTGTAAACTTACTTTTGCTCTATTCCTAACATCCCACTAACAAACATTCACATTATATATCTGCTCACCTATAACTGTAGGCAGATTATTCGATTCATGGATCGGACAGCACCGAGTGTTTTTTTTAAATTAGGTTTGCCAATCACTTTGTTCGACTTCGTTTAGGTAGTCGTGATTACCCTGAGTGTATCTCTGGCCACCTCTTCGAGGATACGAGCGTGAAGAATAGATACGTTAATAAAATTGGCCATTAGTGGTAACGCTTTCATAACCACACAATTTCATGTCTTCACACCGAATGTCAGCTCAACATTTAACAATTTTATCAAAACACGCAAAACATGCTAACAAATATTAGCAAAGGTGTGTTCGTTAACATTAAAGTTTTTATTACATTAAAAAACTAGCCAATTGATCGGAACATGTAATTTTGCCAACATATCTAATTTATTATCTGTTTTAAAAAGTTTATTGACTTCAATAGCTCATTTTTAAAGACAAATAAGCGAAAAATGATCTGTAGAGTTACTCTCGACGCTCGATTCATGCATTATTCGAAATTGGAATCGAATATGTCATTTTAGGTACTTTTGAACACAATTCTGGCGAATTATTGACATTTAGTTAATAGTAAATAGTAAATTATTTTATCCTATTCGTTGAATTTATTTGTAACTAAATGTTAATAATCCCCTTATACTGTGTTCAAAAGTACCTAAAGTGACATATACAATACCAATTTCCAATTCGCATGATATCGAGATTCAAGAGTAACCCTACTGGGGCTGATTGCGTATCTTTTTAATGATGATCACTGGGTCAAGTGTATCATCAAAGCTGTCAAATGAGGTGTTTTTTACTTGCTTTTTTTTTAGGAACACTGGAGATAGCAAATATATAACACGTCATTTCAAAGGCTATTTGATTTACACTTTATCCAGTGATCAACACTAAAAAATACGGAATCAGCCTCCAGATCGTTTGAAATACACCGCGCTTATTGATAAATATTATATTTTTACATAACACACACATACACAGACGGGACTTTGAAACTGACTGAAAAATGATGTTATTTGTTCGCCTACTATAATTTTAACTAACTTACGGCCAATGTTTACAATCTAACTCAATCTAATGGATTTCAAGCAATCTAGATAGCTGTCTATCCGCCGGCCTATCCTATACCTCATTCCCATATTTATCCTGTGCACAGATATATTATTGGCAAGCGATAACATAAAAATGGATCAAAATATCAATCTTGGACAGCGAGTTTTGGATTAGGATTGATTATTAATATTGGCCGTAAATCGATTAACAACTAAGATAAAACAATTAACAAACATAAGCATGTTATTCCATTATAAAGCTGAAAAGTTTGTTGTTGTTTGTTTGCTTGAACACACTAATCTCAGGTCCAATTTGAAAAATTCTTTCAGTGTTAGATAGCCCATTTATTGAAGAAGGCTATAGGCTATATATCGTCACGCTAGGAGCAACATGAGCGGAGCAGCAATAAAGAATGTTTCAAAGTCGGAGATTATTCCCATACCAATAAGGAAACTAAGAATACCAAACAAATATTCAACCAGGTAGTTCTATTTTTAAGTGAACGGGTTATTTTTTCAGCTAGGGAGGGCTATAAGAAGTCAAAGATTAAGCCGATTTATAATCATGGCACACGTAGTAACTATTATTTTAATCTGCAGTCATATTGACTAAATAAGGCTGAACACAAATGAGCGCAATTTTTGGAGCTGTGAGTCGGGGAAGTATCGCAGTATTTGGTTTCAAAAAGCTTGATTCACCCGGACTACGACACCACAATTACATGAGGTGGTCGGGCGCAACAAACAGCAGTATTCACACAGACTACAATTTTCCGTCCTTATTGACGACAGATCAACCACATCGCAACCACAACTCTACCAGTGTCAGAAAATGCTTCCTCTTCGAATTCGCCGACAACGCAAAGACATCTAAATTTTGTTGGTGCTTCAAATACATAAGGCTCACCACATACATTCAGAGTTCTGTTACCGAATTTCGTTTTGAAAAAAATGTTTACGCAGCAAATCCATACTAACCACATACATCATCAGGATCTTTTTGTATGGAATTTGTGTGAACTTGCTATAAACTAAATTTTGTTTTGATTTTGCTATGAGATAATAAAGAGAACAAACACACGGCTCACCCCTTATGGCAAGAGACAACCCTAGTCCATAGACACCATAGATGTAGGTGTGTAGGTGCATCACTGTCCTGTGGCCTGGGTTTTAGGCCAATTGTGCAAGTAGAAAATGTGCGATTGAAATCGCAGCACAGCACTATACCACCAGTGGTCTTGATGGTAACCACCCATATGTAACCTTAACTCTACTCTTACGAGTTGCGTAGCAGAAAGGCAGATGCTGTATTTTCTACACAGGAGACCCAAACTAACAAGGGAAAACATCGGTCATTTTAAACAGAATTCTTTTACGGGACGTATGTGGCGGAACTACTACTGCAGCGACAATATTCACTCGTTACCACTGCTTTATCACCTTTTGTTGCTGCGACTGTTTTGTGGCACGTGTCGCACGTGTGAATCAACGCTAAGGCCCTGTTGCGCTACGACGCAAAATGGGGTGTTATAACTAATACAGCTAGTATAAAACTGAAAACAATTATGCGTTTCATATGACTCACATTTCATAAAAGTACGCTCGTTTAGCTTCATTCTGACGAATCTGCTAAGAGTAGATATATAACGCCTCCATATAGTATATTGCTTTAGATTATTATATTTGCCACCCACAATATTACCGACAGCGATAAGAGTACATACATTATTTTAGTTGTATTTAATTGCAATCTGCGACAAGTGCTAATTGAATCTGATGGAAAATGAATTACATTTTTTTGCATGGAATAATACAGAGACCATGCACGCAAGCCTCCCTTCATGGTAAGGGACAATACTGGCCATACAACATAGATGTTACTACATAGTATGAAACAAAGTCGCTTCCTCTGTCCCTATGTCCCTTTGTATGCTTAAATCTTTAAAACTACGCAACGGATTTTGATACAGCTATACTGTCTTCCTGACGGTAACATGCTACTGTCATTACGACGGCAGGAACATATGTTGATTGGACCTTACTCTTGAATCACGATTTCATGCAAATTGGAAATTGGAATCGGATATTATGCAATATTAACGAAATTTTTAACATTTACTTAACAATAATCGCCTCTGTGGTCTAGTGGTTCAGTTGTTGGACTTGACTGCATGAGGTCCCGGGTTCGAGTCCCGGGTCAAGCTACAAAATAAAATTGCGTTTTTTCCAATTTTCTAATAAAAAAAAATGTTGCTCAGGATAGGATATGTGCCCGGTTGGCGATAGGCTTGCCACCTATCACATTGTGGGACTTAGTATCTTCGGCTAGTTGTGGGTACCCTGGTTGTGCCTCTGCCTACCTCTTCGGGGATATGGGCGTGATGATACTTTTTTTACTTAAGAATAAACTATTTTATCGAGTTCGTTGATTTTTTTTTAATAAATTTTAATAATTAGCTAGTACTGTGTTCAAGAGTACCTAAAATGACATAACATAATATCCTAATTCCAATTTTCTGCAAATCGCGATTAAAAGTAGCCCAACGGGTAGGCGGTAGTTTCTTACCCGGGCTAATTACTGCACAGCACTCTAACACCAATGCTCCTGTTGGTTTGTTTAATTTTACCTATGGTCTATCCTGCCAGACAGAAAGGCAGATGGTGTATTCCATACGGGGGATCCGGACCAAAACGAGGAAAAACAGTGCAATGATTCCTATACTATTATTTAATAAAAAAGTATCTTCACGCCCATATCAACGAACGAAAACACTAAGTACTACAATGTGATATGTGACAAGCCAAACCGGGCACACATCCAATCCCGAGCAACTTTTTTATTAGAAAATTCTAAACACCATATTTTCTTTTTGTTCTCCGACCCGGGAATCGAACGCGGGAGCTCATGAAGTCAAGTTCTCTAATTAATTACTTTCTTTACCGTTAACGCAGGTAGTCATGTCCTATAGATAGACAGTTCTGAGTACCTACTAAATGAGTTCATCTTTATGAAATCCACATTTATAATGGCCATAACTTTCGTTTAATTTAACGTATTTTTATTTTAGCACTTGCCCTGTGCTTTGGTTCAACTTCCATAAATTAAAAAAAAAAGAAAAAAAAAGGTGTGTGTGCGATTCACACACGATAGATAAAACTTCAGTAAATCGACAAAAAAATGAGATGAATATATATTGGTGTCTCTTACCTGCAAAAGAATGAGATGAATATATATATTTGTGTCTCTTACCTGTCGCTTTTCCGTTGCACCCGTTTTGAAATCACAACGATTCTAAAGAAGTTCCACTTCAAAAATTACACCAAAGGAAGAAAAAAATTAAAGCATTCGTCGGCTTGAGACGAAAGGGTTCAGGTTCAAATCCTGTCTAGGACGAAATTTTTTTTTCGTTTAAAAAATTTTTGAAATTTGAAAAGTTTATATTGGCACAAAAGAAACTCCAAAGCGGTTTTTTTCTAAACCAAAACAAAGCCAATTTAAACTTCACTTTTCTGTTTCTATAAACTTGTTACTACTGTTATTTAAAACTTGTTTTTATAACTTAGACACAATAAACGGACGGGTTTCGAACCGGAAATTTAAAACTGTAATGACAAGTAAACAAACAGGGATTGGTTTTACACAGTTCCGCATATATTAGTCATTACACAATTACTAAGAAAAGACATGTACATGTTTACATTGCAGTTTACTGTTATCACAAGGAATAGAGCGCATAATTTGGCCGGGATTATAAAACGAGGGATAATAAAATGTACCCATACATATGCATTACTCATCGTCTGCGATAATTCGAACAATATTTACTTGTTAACCGACTGTAAAAAGCAGGTTATCAATTCGACTATGGTTTTTTTTTTTGCTAATAAACAGTTTTTGTTTTTTTGTTTGGCATGTTTACTTTTGCTCGAGGCCTCACATCCCGGCCTCAGATGGGCAACACACTATTGGCTATTCATTACCACCTTTGGTTTCTCTAGGCGACACGAATTTCTTACCATCAGAAAATAAACGGATTTCCTACTCCTTATCACGTAGGGGTATGAAAAATAGATAGTAGCCGATTCGCAGACCTACTCAATATGCTCACATAATTACATGAGAATCGGTCGAGCCGTTACGGGAGAGTACGGGAACTAACATTGTGACATGAAAATTTTATTATCAGATTGAGTATTAGTTGTGGTCTTTTTTTTCCAAATGACTACTGTTGTGTACGTCTAACGACTTTTACAACGTCACCGGGCTAAACTAGTTGTGGTCACGACTTCGTCCGTAATTAAAAAAAAAGTTATTTAGTTTATAATAATTTGTTTCAATTTTTCTAAAATAAAAGTAAGCAAAGTTACTTCTTATTACATCAGCTATGTACAAAGTCCCGTCAACATCGTTCCAACCGTTTCAGAAATTTGCAGAAACAAACAGACAAACATTGTTAACATATATTCAAATTTATGTGTGTATCGTCACGCCCATATCCCCGGAGGGGTAGGCAGAGGCACAACCAGGGCACCCACGACTAGCCGAAGATACTAAGTCCCACAATGTGATAGCTGGCAAGCCTATCGCCAACCGGGCACATATCCTATCCCGAGCAACATTTTTTTTTTATTTGAAAATTGGAAAAAACCTGGTTTTCTTTTTGTTGCGCGATCCGGGATTCGAACCCGGGACCTCATGCAGTCAAGTCCAACAACTGAACCGCTAGACCACAGAGGCGACCATATATTCAAATTCATCTAATAAAAGCGGTTATTTTGATTTTACAAACAGACACTTCAATTTTATTGATTTGTATGTATGTACAGGTTTACAGAAAACTCACAAAACACCATAAACCACTATCTCGGAAATAATATTCTTTTCAAAAAATGAACGATCAAACCACGACGTAGTGCCTAAAGAAATTAGTGTCGGTTTTTTGCAGTTTTACTGCGCTTTAATTGTTTATTGCATGTATTATTATTGCTACATAATGTATTATTCATTCATTCGCATCCAATAACTGCCTAGATGCGACTTCATCTGAGTTAAAAAATGGCTCATATATTAAAGACTAAAGTCTATAACAAAAGAATACCAAGATTTTTACTGCGTTTCTATTAGTCCACGTAATCAACATAAAGTTCATTTCAGCCAATCAGAACGCGCCTTTATAATTTGACAATGAGCACAAAGAGTTCTGATTGGTTGAAATGAACTTTATGTTGATTACGTGGACCAATAGCAATGCACAACAATTTTTTTGAACTCGTTTATTAAAAAAGATAGTGTATAGAATGTGATTGGTTCAGAAACGGAAGCCTAATATCAGGTAACATAAAAAACCTAAGAGAGCTGCTTTTGATGCTTAAGATTTTGTTACAGAGTTACTGTAACAAAATCTTAAGCATCAAAAGCAGCAACTTTTGTTCTACAACTTTTCGAAAATCGCGAAAAAATAATCTGGTTCTTTATACATTTTGTCAGAGGACGATGAACATTTTGTATGGAAAACCAAATTATTCTTTTGCGTATTTCCAAAAGTTGTTGCTTTTGATGTATGTACTAAAGCCGACCTAGAAAGGTAATGCGTTACTTAACAGTAACCCTGTATACAGTCTAAGCACACAAATTGTCTTCATTACCACAAACTCCCTAATGTAGGTTCGGGCCTTCTGTGTAGAATAGATCATCTGTCTTCCTGCAAAGCAACTCGTAAGATGCTAGCAATGGTTTTAACCTTCATTACCAACAAGAGCACTAGTGGTAGAGAGCAGTGCAACTCGTCATGGTTTCAGGGCATTACCTTTTCGTGAAGCCAAAGTGACCGTGTCCGGAGGTTAAGGTAGCCGGTAGACTTCCACAATTGGCCCGACACCACGGCCATAGGACAGCGACGTAGCCCGCAACATCTATGGTTTTTATATCCTACGAATATCTCTTACCATCAGAAGAGCCGTTAGTTTGCTCTCTATCTTATCACATAAAAAAGTAGAAATCTCTTGGAAACATTAAGACCGAATTTGTATACCCAAATATATAAATATGCTGTTCGTTTTTTTTAAGTTACATATAAATATTTAAGTGTGAAAAACAATATCGTTACTATTTATGCGAATCAAAGAGTTATTAGTCGAAAAAAAAATTACAGTCTTTTGAATTGAATGAAACTTAAGATTGAAGAAACCTAAAAATCTATCTTAAGTAGGTAATTTTTTTTCAGGATGTTTTTATGATAAGAAAGAGAACCAGCACCTGCAACCTCCTGATGGTAAGAGACAACCGAGGCGTATAGATATCAAAGATCTTATAGGTGCGCCGCTGTCCTATTCTCGAGGCACTAACTCAGATGTACAGTTCTACTAGCTATTTTACCATATGAGCAGGAACACGACAGAACCATTATGATTGCTAGAATAGGTAAGACTGTGGATCCCTTTTATGACAAATTGCCCACTTTAACACTGGTAATGACTCGTTTGACCCATACTTGCGTCTTACGAGCAGCCAGGCAGGGAGACCTGAGCATAGGACCTGAATCAATACGGAAAAAAAATGTAGCTACTACACTATTCTAGTCTATTTATGTCTGTACCAATTATCTCCCATCAGCCATTCCAGTTTGATTAATAACAAACATCCATTCAAACTTATGCATTCGTAACACTACAACTACTATAGTCATTACAAATTACAATGCTCATATATTAATAGATTAATTTCAAGAACAGCATAATACATATGCGCATGCGCAACGTATGATTTTAAAAAAACCACCTTGTAACCTTTCCATGTTAATCACACCTTTCTCTGTGATGACGCATTGTTGGCTCGGTTCACTTTCCTAGTCGGATCCATCAAGCCATGACGGTTGAATAAATACCATGATACCGGGACAAATATAATTGCTCTGCCTCTGTGGTCTAGCGGTTCAGTTGTTGGACTTGACTGCATGAGGTCCCGGGTTCGAATCCCGGGTCGGGCAACAAAAAGAAAACAGGGTTTTTTCAATTTTCTAATAAAAAAAATGTTGCTTGGTATAGGATATGTGCCCGGTGTGCG
>NJDC01000022.1:69633-88220 GCA_002245475.1 Calephelis virginiensis | reverse complement strand
AGGTAGGCAGAGGCACAACCAGGGCACCCACGACTAGCCGAAGACACTAAGTCCCACAATGTGATAGGTGGCAAGCCTATCGCCAACCGGGCACATTTCCAATCCCGACCAAAATTTTTTTTAATTAGAAAATTGGATCCAATTTTCTTTTTGTTGGCCGACCAGGGATTCGAACCCGGGACCTCATGCAGTCAAGTCCAACACCCGGACCGCTAGACCACAGAGGCGATCAACAGAGACAACTGAGGAGTAAAGATATCAAAGATCTTATAGGTGCGCCGCTGTCCTATTCTCGAGGCACTAACTCTATGTATGTATGATGTACAGTTCTACTAGCTATTTTACCATCTGAGCAGGAACACGACAGAACCATTATGACTGCTAGAATAGGTAAGACGGTGGATCCCTATTATGACAAATTGCCCACTTTAACACTGGTAATGACTCGTTTGACCCATACTTGCGTCTTACGAGCAGCCAGGCAGGGAGACCTGAGCATAGGACCTGCATCAATACGAAAAAAAAATGTAACTACTGCACTATTCTAGTCTATTTATGTCTGTGCCAATTATCTCCCATCAGCCATTCCAGTTTGATTAATAACAAACATCCATTCAAACTTGTGCATTCGTAACACTACAACTACTATAGTAATTACGAATTACAATGCTCATATATTAATACATTAATTTCAAGAACAGCATAATACATATATGCGCATGCGCAACGTATGATTTTAAAAAAACCACCTTGTAACCTTTCCATGTTAATCACACCTTTCTCTGTGATGACGCATTGTTGGCTCGGTTCACTTTCCTAGTCGGATCCAGCAAGCCATGACGGTTGAGCCATGATACCGGGACAAATATAATTTCTCTGCCTCTGTGGTCTAGCGGTTCAGTTGTTGGAATTGACTGCATGAGGTCCCGGGTTCGAATCCCGGGTCAGGCAACAAAAAGAAAATAGGGTTTTTCCAATTTTCAAATAAAAAAAAATGTTGCTTGGTATAGGATATGTGCCCGGTGTGCGATAGGCTTGCCACCTATCACATTGTGGGACTTAGTATCTTTGGCTAGTCGTGGGTGCCCTGGTTACCTACC
This sequence comes from Calephelis virginiensis, assembly GCA_002245475.1. NCBI lineage: Eukaryota > Metazoa > Arthropoda > Insecta > Lepidoptera > Riodinidae > Calephelis > Calephelis virginiensis. The sequence continues at coordinate 87,120 of NJDC01000022.1, read as the reverse complement.
CCTTCGGGAATATGGACGTGAAGATACTATATAATTGCTGGTTGCTAAGGTATATTGAAATACTACAGACAACATTGGAAATTTAAACGGTTTATATTGCACTAGCGGCCCGCTAAAATATACTAATAAACCTCCCTTTTTAAACACTTTATCTATTAAAAAAACGCATCAAAATACGTTGCGTAGTTTGAAATATTTAAGCATACAAAGGGACATAGGGATAAAGGAAGCGACTTTGTTTTATACTATGTAGTGACTAGCAGTTTCAGATTTTGATGAAACAAAGACTTTGTCACTCAGGGATAATGTAGCATTCTAAAGGTGAAATATTTTTTTAAATCGGTTTAGTAGTTTCAGAGCCTATTCATTTCAAACAAACAAAAAATCAAATCTTTCCTCTTTATAATATTATTATCAATTATTATACTATATTATTATATAGAATTACAGATTATAGATTTAAAAGTGCAAATAGGTATATTCAATTTATTCTGATAGCTAATTTTAGTATTTTTATGTATTAGTATCGTTAACTAACAACCATAACACAAGGATATAATTTTCTTAACCTGAGGTTAGATTCAATTGGTGTAACTTGTACAGGGATATGCTTTATAGCAAAACACAGCGAAAAATCCCCCTCTCATGGTAAGTAAGGAGAAATAATATTCTATCAACTCTATATAATATAGATAGTGTATACCGCAGCTTATATCCACCATAGATGTTGTAGGTGCGTCTTATCCTGTGTCCGGGGTGTCAGGACGATTGTGCAAGTCTACCGGCTCAACTACCCTCCAGACCGAAACACGACATTGTCATTTTGGGGTCAGGAAGAGGTAAAGTGGTAGAGAGGAAGAACCCGTTTAACTTTTGCTCACCTCTTACGAGTTGCCAGGCCGGAAAGCAAATTCAGAAAAAACTTTATTTACATAGATCATACAAGTAGTACATACTTGGGCGCGTTTTTTTTTTAAACGAACACCGGATCGTAACGCGGCCACACAGAGAAGATCCGGCGAAAGAAACTTACAATAAAGCAGTTGGTCTATAGATTAACGGGTCGGGAAAACTGACTTTTTTCCAATTTCGCAATAAAAACAACGTTGCCAGGAATAGGTACGTGCCCTATGGCGATAGGCTTGCGGGACATTCATATTGTGAGACTAAGTGTCTCCGGCTATTTGTTTGTGCCCTGTTTGTACCTCTGCCTACCCCTTCGGGGATACGACCGAGAAGATGCTCTTTTTTTTAATTTAAGATCTTCAGAAATACATTATGAAGAACATATCAAAAGTATCTTGGCGCTGGTTTTCTCGATGAGGTAGGCAGATGTACAGGGCAACCACGACTAGCCAAAGATACCAAGACTGACAATGGGATTGGTGACAAGCCTGTCGACGAACATGCTCTTATCGACTAATGGGCAAACGTTGTTTTCATTGCAAAATGAAAAAAAATCCCCACTCGGGAATCTATCCCAGGACCTCATGTTGTCAACTCCAACACCGGACCACTAAACATTAGAGGCTATAGACGTATACATCAGTGTGTAAAAAAACTACGTTCAGAGTCTTCTACTCGTTTACCATGAACCCGTCTCATAAATTACAATTTATCTCCATAAAATTCAGCATGACTGCGACTAATAGGATCTTCAAAGTTATTACCAAGTTGGCGGAACAAAAACACATTAAAATGAAACACTGCAGTCGGCAATGGATTTTTTTTTGTGATATTGGAAGGCAAACAAGCAGACGGATTTCCTGATGGAAAGAAATTCACGCCGCCTAGAGGCACCAAATGTGGTAATAGTGCGTTGCCAACCTGAGGCCGGGATGTTCGGCTTCGAGCAAGAGAAAGTTTACCGGCTACCTTACCCTCCAAACCGGAGCACTAATGACGTTATGGCGGCAGGGATAGGTAGGGCGGTGGTACCAATCCGGGTGAGTTGTTGCAAAACTCTGCCACGTTGTCAGATGTCACGGTGTTAGTGACGGTAAGCCTATGCTCGCCTTTTACGAGCTGCCTGGCAGGAAGCCAGGTGGTCTATTCTGCAAAGGAGCCCGGACCAACACGGGGAAATGGAATTGTTGAAACATTTGCTTCTACGCTCAAGTCAGAAGTTCAGGCTTAGCACTCACAAATATGCTGAAGACAACTGCTCAAGGACAAGACTTTAATTATTAATCAAACGCTAAATCAACAGACACACATATCACTAAGTATACTTAACTCAATAAAAAAATAAATTAAAGTTTAAAAAAACCCCGACACAAGAACTTAATTTCCCTTTAAAAAGTAAAAAAAAAAGCTGATATTTGGTTAATCTCCCCACGGATTTTAAACGGCTCAACGGATTTTTATCAAACCTAAGAACACTCGCACATAAGTTACCTTTAATGCAAACAAAAAACTAAATTGAAATCACTGCATCCGTTCGAGAGTTATGATGCCACAGACAGAGAGACACACAGACTGACATCTCAAACTTATAACAGCCCTCATTTTGCGTCGAGGTTTAAAAAGCGGCGAACCAATTGCTATACCATTAACTGACACCTCTGCGATATGAAATCTTTATAATTCATTAATCGTAATCGCTTAAAAAAAATGCAAAAAACATTTTGTCTAATTAACAATGTCCTCCTTTTTTATTAACGGTTAAAACCCAACTCAATCGGTTGTATTGATTAAAAATTGAGTTGCGAAATTCCAGACTATTCCATTCCCATATTGCAATTTAAATAAAACCTTGTTAAAATTAAAGTAAGTTGTACCGATTCAAATTGTAAATACCTATAAGAGAGAGATTTATGATATTGGAAGGCAACAAGATGACGGATTTCTTGATGGTAAGAAATTCACGCCACCTAGAGACACCAAAGATGGTAATGGTGCGATGCCACCCTTGATCTAAAGTAAGACACGTCAATGACAAGCGCTGATGTTAAGATGGCAGTTATAAGTAAGGCATTTTTTACTATCATTGTGATTATACTAAAACAAACGTAAATATTTTACTACAACTGCATTGAAGCTGCAAGATTTTGTCAAACGCTTTCTTCTGAACTCTATCCACACTAATTGTAACCCTCCCCCCTATTTAACTAACAAGCGACCCGCCCCAATTTCGAGAGCAGAGCGATTGAGAGCAGTTCAGATGTACTAATTACATATAAAGCAGGAATCTTACGAAAAAAACTATTCACGAGTTTGAAAACGCTTTTAAATTGAATCTGGATATTCGATAATTAAAATGCAGTCGAACAGCAAAAAAACGATTAAAACATTCAATATTAATCTGTCTAAGCATACTTGAAAATAATTAGAGGGGTTTCCCCGATTTCCCTGAATTTTTTGACTAGCAATGGGAACACATTATAATTTAATAGATGGTCGAGTTTCGCAGCAACTCGTCTGGATTGGTCTCACCATCTTCCCTATTTCTGCCGCCATAACGACAATGCTTGCCGTTTACGTGTTCCGGTTCGGAGGATAAGGTAGCTGGTATATTTACTTTTGCTCGAAGCCTAACATCCCGGCCTCAGGTTGACAACACACCATTACCAGCTTTGGTGTCTTTAGGCGGTGTGAATTCATTACCATCAAGAAATCAGTGTTTGTTTTAAAAAAGAAAAAAATATTTATTTGCAGAATATAAGTGATACAAAGATGTTACAAAATTATTTAGGCGTTCCAACATACTCTACCAACTTGTGATGTGTAAATATTTATAAATATATATATAATAAATATAATAAAACGCACTTTCAAACTAAAATATCACAATATTAATTTACAAATGACTGACAAATCACATACACAAAAATTATATAGGCGTCGAACATACATAGCTTCTCCTTTTTTAACGCTCTAAAAAATTGTTAAGGCCCCATACTTAGTCAGCCAGAAGAGCCAATCAGCGCACTCCCCCGTTCCATGATTACTATGAAATATTGCGCTCTAAAGTAAATGTCTTAAGGGCCAAATCTCTATTTTTGACACTATGAAAGTAATTTAAAAAAAATATATAAAAACTGAAACAGTTATCTTTTAGGTATAAATATAATAAGTAGACAGTTGGGTTTTGATTTCAAAAAGGGTTAACTTTTTGATTTTTTCTATCGAGCAAAGTGAAATGAATCGTGTTTTGGAAAACACTAGTCTTATAAAGCATATTAATGTTAATCTTGTGTATTTTTTTCACCAAGATCCATAATTGCTTTGTATGAAAAAAACAGTATATTGCTGACGTATTTTAGCATACATGGCCCCTTAAGAATTTTAGTACGTCCGCTCGTTTCCGTGCATTTTTAAATCTCTCCGTCAATAATAGAATTTCGATGATTCTTTTTTAAAAGGTGGGATGGCCGAGGTAGGCTCAGAGTGATCCCATATAACTTTGACTAGGACCCGACAAATGGCTATTGAGTGTTGCATAATTGATTATATTAGATTTTTTTATGTAATAAAACAGCGATCAAGTACACGGCTCCCCTGATGGTACTAGACATCCCCCATAAACCCCATAGCTGTTATAGGTGCCTCGCTGCACTGTGGACGAGGTGTTAGGCCTACAATGTGCTCCTGGCCGGTACTTTAGCACTATGATTGGGAAAGTCGGTGGATATTTACCAGATCAAATTGCAACATAGCATTCTATAACCACCCTAATTGATAATGACTTATTAAACTATGCTCAACTGCTGTAAAGGCAGGAAGACCAGAATGTCTATTCTACAACAAAGTTCAAAACGAAGAAAATGAACACGGAGAGCGAGACAGGGGTTGATGTGGTAATTAAGTTGGAGTAAGTTACTCTGTATTTTAATTAAAAAAAAGTATCTTCGCGCCCATATCCCCGAAAAGGTAGGCAGAGTCCCCAAGTCCCACAGTGTCACAGGTGGCAAGCCTATCGCCAACCGGGTCAACATCCAATCCCCGGCAACGTTAACTTTATTAGAAAATTGAAAATATACATTTTCTTTTTTTGTAGCCCGACCCGGGGATTGAACCCAGAACCTAAATCGGACCGCTAGACCACAGAGGCGATTTGTTATTTTAGTGCGCCTTAAGTATTTAAAGTCGGTTAAAAGAAAAGACTAGGACGAATCTCGTTTGTACAAGGTGGTTAGCTGACCCTACAGATGTTATCTCTCATATTACTGTTTACATTTATATACTCTCCTATTTTTTTTATATGAACTTTCTCCTGACAATAATGACTGAAATAAACAACAAATAATTACTTTGTTATTAGGTACCACATAAATTTTGTTGACATCATACTAGTAGTTTTAAGTAATACTTTAAAATGGATAAATAATGTAGTAAAGTTGTTTGGTTATACTTAATAAACATCGATGACAAGGTCGTTTACACAAATTTATGTATTACTAGCTGTTCCGGCAAACTTCGTTTCACCGGTTCAGTTTGTATGACAAAATTAAAATGTTGTTTTTCCTAGATTAATAGCAGTCGAACGGGATAAAAAGTATCCTATGTCCGTCTCTTGGTTCTAAGCTACTGCCTTATCAATTTTTAGCCAAATCGGTTCAACCGTTCTTGAGTTATAAATAGTGTTACTACCACAAGTTTTTTTTATATATAAATAGAATTAACTATGGACCAAAAACCACTAGTCGGACCATGTTAAAATTAATATGGGACCACCTTAGACCCATAAAACCTTTTTCAAAAAATAATCGTCAATATATTTTTTGTAACTTGTTTATATGTACAACTCGGCTACTCGAGTTACATACAAACAAATCGAAATGGGAAATCGAAATAAGAACCTTCTCGTTTTAGAAATCGGTTAAAAAGAATTAAAAAAAGTGTCTTCATGCCCATATCCCTGAAGTTTTAGGAAGAGGTACAAACAATGCACCCACGGCTAGCCGAAGATACTAAGTCCCACAATGTGATAGGTGGCAAGCCTATCGCCAACCGGGCACATATCCAATCCCGGGCAACGTTATTTTTAATAGTAAATTGAAAATACTCATCTTCTATTTTTTTATTGCCCGACCCAGGGATCGAAAGTCTCAAGAAGTCAAGTCCGACGCCGGACTACTAGACCACAGAGGCGAATAGATAAGAAAAAACATCAGGTGACCCACTTGCTCGTTTGCCTCCTCTTCTATAAAAAAAAAAAATAAATAAAAAAAAGAATTAGCTGAGTTGATCCATCCGATCAGGCGTGATGCGATGACCAAAGAAAACGGATATTCATTTTCATATATTTACAGTACTAGCTGTTACCTGCGGCTTCGCCCATGTTTTCGCAGGAACCAGTAGTGCGATCTGCATTAAAAATAGCCCATATCGTCGATGAAGTACGAATACCTCCTAAGTGTTAAGAATCTAAATTTACACTTAGGAGATATTTACCTAAAATACTAACGAACGAATGAATTCTTTGACTTAGTAGATATTTTTACATAACTCAGGAAGCTTATTGGTAAAGAAGTTTTAGATAGGAGTGAATTCCATCTATTTGAATATGAGTTTCATGTCTATTGCATTAAAAAAGTAATTTTCTACAAAATTGTCAGTTAGGAGGTATTGGTACTTCATCGACGATATGTTAATCCAGGTCACAATCTATCCGTGTTCCAAATTTCAGACAAATCCGTTCAGCCCTTCGAGCGTGAAAGAGTAACAAACATACACACAACCTTACAAACTTTCGCATTTATAATATTACTAGTTGTTGCCTGCGGCTTCACTCGCGTCTTCACAGTAACCCGTTGTGCGATCTGGATTAAAAGTAGCCTATATGTTAATCCAGGTCGCAATCTATCTGTGTCCCAAATTTCAGACAAAACCGTTCAGCCATTTGAGCGTGAAAGAGTAACAAACATACACACACCATTACAAACTTTCGCACTTATAATATTAGTATGATAAAAATAATGACTCATGCGTCGTTAATGTTTCAGGTATAAACTATAACATAATAATAAATATTACTAATTAAGAAAACTCAAGTTTCTTACGTGTTAGTGACGTGTTTTCTAGACAATAAGTGTTAATAATCCCACGTATCTTTTAAATAGCCTTTATTCAAGTCAATTATGTAGTTGGATAGTAACATCCATGACCTTCGAGGTTGCGAACTTGACTATTAAGGTCAGAATAGAGGTCAACCGACCTATAAGAACCAGTTTAGACATCTTGGATAATTTGTAAACTATGACCCGGTCCAAGTTTTGATATGGTAAAAAAGAAAATAAGAAGACTATTTCTTTTAGTTTTTATTCTTTAATAACAATAACCATGGAAGTACGGATTTTATTAGAGATTATTATATGAAGAAGGATATATATATAAATACATTGAATTATTTCCTTTGTGGTCTTGTGGTCCAACGTTGTCTGTATGAGATCTAGCGTTCTATTCCCAGGTCGTGTATCTAGAAATGTGTTTTATAATTTTCTAATAAAACGACCTATCCAGTGCTTACCATTAATAAAAAAGCACGAATAAAATGCAGTCTATTTAGAGATAAAGTTAAGTTTTATTCTAAATATTTAGTGATATTTTTATAATCTATACATATACTAATATGTGATGCTAAAACTTTGGACCCCTTTTTACGAAAATTGCGCTGACGGAGGAGCATAAAATTTGGCACACTTATAGTTTATGTGTAGGAGAAGTGCAGAATGCTAATATTTTCAATAATAATGCTTATGAAGTAAATTAAATCAATAAATAAAACATTACTCACACTACTTTGCATTTGACACACACAAACAAATAAATTGATGATAACGATAAAAGAACACAGATGGAGCACTAAAAAGTTTGGAAATAAAGTAGTTGATCTTGAGAAATGAAGATGGCGTTCTTATCAACAACATATTAAAATTTATTAGGGTCGAATTTCAACCAACGGACGACAACTAGTTATCAATTATAAGGCGATTTGCCAGTTCTTGTCCACATAATCCAGATTGCGTCCACCTATAGATCACTTTGTGTCCACCGCGCCCACCATGTGCGCCGCGCCCCAAAGAAATATTGGAATTTAAAAAAAATCTTTGTTAATACATATGTTCACGGCATGTCTCATACGGTGTCGGCAGAGAATATCGAACGCGACCTGCCTAGTTTCCTTCCGAGTTTCACTTCAAGACGTACAGTACTACTTTTAAAATTATGCGCTTCGTCTTTACACTTTTTACTCTTTTCACACTTTATACTTTTATTTTTAAATTGGCTGAATTTAAGCGAAATGATTAATTATGTGTAATAACAACTCTATGTAGATATCTTTAAAATACATTCGGATTTCCGAAGCTTGACGAATATAGCCGAAGCGAATAATTTAAATAGTACTACTGTTCGGTCAAGTTTTTATTTGTTTCCGCGATCTTTTTAATAAAATGCCACGAATGTATTCAAATTTTGCTTGGATTAACCGAAGCCGTGACAATATCTAATTTAAACTACCTTGTTATTGAAATTCGATTGATAAAAAAATAATATAAGTGACAACCCTATTACTTTAATGGAGTGGAAGTATTTTGACAACTAGGGTTATTTTCCATACTGTGTATCCAAATCAAGCATGTAACTGAGGATATTGAACACTACCAGGTGCAACAAATCGAAGTCTTCCTACACAAAAACGAAAGTAGTTTCGAATTCTATTCGAAAAGAAGCATTAGAAAGTAAGGTAAACTTGAAACACAATTTGTATCTGGGTCGAACGTGTCCAAATAGGGGCATGCGACTTCAAATAGTTGTTTCACACAAGATAATGTTGTTTAATGCATAGTTTATAATTGGAATTATAACCGGTCTACGTAATGCGTTGAATCTGTATTGTGTAAAATATGTAATATCTATTCATTAATAATTTAATTTTGGTCTGCATAATTTAATTAAAATGACTCATTTTTCTGTTTGTTTATTATACAAACATGCAGTTACATACGACTGCACTCTTTCTTCACGATATTGTGCGCAACTTTACCCTTGATTTAACTTGACTACTTACCTACCCTAATAACCTACGCGATAACACATTTCCAGTGTTGGTCTAGGTCCGGTGAGTAGAATAGACCATCTGCCTCTATACTAGATAGCTCATAAGAAGCAAACACAGATAAAAATATTTTCATCCACAACAAGCATATTTGCAGCAACTTGCAAGCGTAGGGATCCGACGCCTTGCCTATTCTCGCCGTCATAATGACTGTCCTGTTTCTGTCCGAAAAGTAGAGTATGCATGGTCAGTGTCAATAAAGTATTCACTACATAGTATAAAACAAAGTCGCTTCCTCTGTCCCTATGTCTCTTGGTATGCTTACATCTTTAAAACTACGCAACAGATATTGATGCGGTTTTTTTAATAGATAAAGTGATTAAAGAGGATGGTTTATATGTATATTTCATAACCGTGCGAAGCCGGGTAGGGCCGCTAGTTTTTAATATAACGTTTAAAGGTGGTTTTGAAATAGTTCAACTATAAGTACTACCTATTTAAAACCACATAATCCAGAAGAGCTTCGACTCAGTAATTTTGGAGTTACTCGATTGCAAACTAGCAAACTAACTCTAAATAATATAGGTTTTTCCCTGTGTTGATCCGGGCTTTTTCGCAGAATAGACCATATGCTTTCCTGCCAGGCAGCTCGTAAAAGGCGAGCATAGTGATACCGCCACTAACACCGTGTTATCCTACTAGGTGGTAGAGTTTCCCAGCGACTCGCCCGGATTGGTACCACCGCCTTACCTATTCCTGCCACCATAACGTTCAATGCTTGCGTTGACGTGTTTCGGTTCGAAGGGTAAGGTAGCCGGTAAACTTACTTTTGCCCGAGGCCTAACATCCCGGCCTCAGGCAACGCACCATTACCACCTTTGGAGTCGCTAGGCGGCGTGAGTTTCTTACCATCAGGAAATCCGTCTGCTTGTTTGCCTTGAAATATCATAAAAAAAAAAGTAAAAAGCAAACAGTCAGTAGCAATACAACATGAAAACGATATTACTTGCATTCCTAACAAAATTAGGCACTGTTTCATTATGTAAATTTTTATAAAGCAAATTAATTATAAAATCAGTTTAGTATCAGAGTTTAGTGATCATAAACAAACAAATGAGTAAAATATATTTTTTAAACTACCTATTTACCTAATTAGTTTTGTTATGTTACAGTTAAAAACTTTTTCAGCATCATATTGTGTAAAAATCGTAACAGTTGTAAAATTATGCATGAATGTAAGAGCTATCATTAAATCTGACTGCAGAAATTAATTAAGATGTTTTAACCATCTGATTGTTAATTAATTAATTAACCAGGTTAGAATGCAACTCAATACTGAAAACAAAGTAAATAATGCCATTACTACTGAATAACTAGAGAGAATTAAATGCAATACAAATTAAAAACTTATCTTTCATGCTGATCATACATTGAGGAAGTAGAAATATCACATTATATGTCATGTCATGTCATGTCATGTCATGTATCATCACAATTACTAATAAAGTGCAAGGCTTTGGTAAAAAAACAACCTCAGCACCTCAGAGGGTTGGGACCTATGCAAAAGAACACAGGCAACTTGTATTTTGCTTGATTTCTGGAGGTTGTCAAAGCACAATACTTTATTAAATTCATAGTTACATGCATAGGATAAATAGAAATAGTATGTTCACGCCCATATCCCCGAAGGGGTAGTCAGAGGCACAACCAGGGCATCCACAACTAACCGACTAACTCCCACAACCCCACAACGTGATAGTTGGCAAGTCTATCGCCAACCAGGCACATATCCAATCAACATTATTTTTGTTACAAAATTGTAAATATACATACCGACTGCTAGATCACAGAGGCGATAGGATAAATAGACCATGAAAAAATTGCAACAAAATTAAGGACTTGACATGTCTCTTGTCTTCGTTGTCTGTGTGTCTCGTGTCAGTGTCAGTTAGGTACTAATTAGTACATTCCACTGTTGTAGTGGATAAATAAGTACCTATAATTACTAATTTACCATAAGAAATTGAAACTAGACTGTGTGAAAAGTTGACACATTTTGGGGTCCTTACAAAAATATAGCAAACCTATAACAACAAGTATAGAAAGTATAGAAGAACAAGTATAGAAAGACTAGAAGGTTGAAAGCAAACAAGATGATAGGATGACTTAAGAGTAATTGCAGGACAATTCAAGAGTTGATCTGAACTAAAACCAATCACGAAAATTCAGAAAAGGGTGTCACCATAGGAAAGTTTTTAAAATCTTTAGAGAGGGCAGCTGCCTCTAGCTGCCCTCTCTAAAGATTTTAAAAACTTGCCAAATATAAATCAAACAGTCCTACGTCTTTGACTTGACTTGCTTGATTGATAATTTTTACTACTGCTTTGCTACTATCTAATTTAAGTCATAAGGCTCTCAATTTTACCTTCAATTCATATTTTTCTCTATCGTCGTATCAACTGCCCCACCCCCCTTGGCCTGACGACTGCCAATACTCTTGTGCGGTAAGGCTTACATCATTGCCTTGCGCGATATGTTATAACCATAATACCAAAACCTTATAAGTCACAGGTTTCTCCAGGATTAGGTACTTAAAAACTATGATATATAAATAGCTACTAATTGTTAAAGACACCATAAAAAAGGATATTGTTATAACTACAAAACAAAGTCTTCAACTTTAACCTAGCCTGTGAAATAGATTTTTTAGATATAGTTGTTGCTCTCCTGTAAAGTGTTGATTTATTACTTACATCAGTTTTTACAAGAGGTGCAGAAATGTCTATTTAATTCGCATAAAGTGAACATAGAAGTACTGCCTACATTTATAACTATATACCTGCATTTATAACTATCCCACTACTGATGACAGTTTACCATTTTAGTGTTTGGCCTGCAAATTTGACTCTTGGGGCTTCAAGAGGATACACTCTTACATCCAAGGGGCATGTATAAATTAAATAACATGAGACATCATGAACTGGATGATATCAATTATTTCAATAATGTATATAACATCATTGCAAAAAGACAAACATATTACACTATGTCATAGTAGTTACAATAAAATCATTTTTTTATATTTCTTTTACTTCAATAATAAATTTATACATAAATATTGAATCAATGCCATCTCTTTTGTTCTTTTTATATTTCCATATCCCTGAAGACATAGGCAGAGGTACCGAAGACACAAAGTCCTACAATGTGATAGGTGGCAAGCATATTGTTCACCAGACACACATCCGAGTAACATTTTTATCCCAACCCGGGACCTTATGCAATCAAGTCCAAAACCTGGACTGCTAGACCACAGAGTTGATTAAAAGAATGTAATGGCGTTTCAAAAAGATATTGTGAAGATATTATTCATCAAGTAAAGCTATTTCTAGCTGTTATATTTAGTTTTCATTATGTATAATCATTAGGTGGGTATACCAGGTTCTTATCTGAAAACATGGTTAAATGCACTGTTCAGGATTTTTTAATTGCCTTTGCCTTTGTACAGAACCTTAGCTATGCCTTTGCCAGACTCTATAGACTATATTGACTTTTTATAACAACGGGACTTACTTATCACCTTATTTTACTATTCAGCATTCTTAAAACAAGGGAAAATATTTAAATGGGAAATTGTTTTACAATTTCACTATAAACATTGGTGAATTGGTCTATGCAATTATTTACAATAAACTTAAAAAAATCATACTTTTCATTCAATTTAAAATCAATATCTGACATATGGAACTGAGACTTGGCCTTTAAATGTGGGCCTTTTCAATAAGCTCGGAGTTGCTCAGCGTGCTATGGAAATAGCTATGTTAGGTGAGATATGTTATCTACTCTAATATTTTTAAATTATGGCTCAGTACAATTTCATTTCACTAACTTCACAAAATTGAATTCCAAAAATTATTAGAGTTAGTAAACTTTAAGAATTAATTCAATTTCTTTTAAATTTCAATTTAGTTTCAGTGTACAGGCCATCGTAGGATTAATAACTGTAATACTTAGCAAGAATTTAAATTAAATAAATAATATTTGAAAGTAAAAAAAAAGTAAACTAAAAACTGTCAACTTTGTTTTATTATTAATTATTTGTTTAAACCAATTTTAATAAACTATATATTTGAAACTTTATTATCATAAATTAACTTACATATTTTTTATTCATCGTAAATATCATTATGATTGAGTCTTTTTATTACCAATTTATTTTATAATATATAAAAAAATAACATATCAAAACAAAGGGATTCAAATTAAACATAGTCATTTTACTTCTAGGGTTTATATAACATATATTTACTAGGTACTAGATTTCATTAAACATCTACAAAGTCTGAATTTTTGTAGTCAAACATCAAAACTGAGCCAAAATTGTAATAACACAAACCACTGGACTATTGGAGCTTTAACTGATATACATTACTGAACATTATTTTAAAGTAATAATATACTAGATAAATAAACAACCGATAGAATGGACTAGACAAAAACCAAAAAAGAGAATACTTTCACAATTTAAGTTCTTCAAATTAAAAAAAATCGCCTTCGCTATCTTTAAAGACACAGGAACAATGATAATATGGTAAATAATTCTTAACTAGAAATACACATACCTCTTCTAAAGAATTGATCGTCTGGCGACATTGTGGTATTCGGGAAACAAAGGTAGAAGTTGTAGGTGAGCTGTAATCTTCTCGAGTCTCGTCAATAAATTCACCAATGCCAATTAGACCCGGCATGATGACCACGGTCACAGAACTTAAATATCAACGTCTCCTAAATCACATTCGTTAAAAACTTGAGCACTGAACCTTTATTTTAAAAACATTATATACTTTTCAGCACTACTACACAATGCACTAAAACACCGTAAAACTATTACGTATCAAAAAGATTTAACACATCCATTGAGCAAAATATTTATGATGAAAACAATACAACTGAAAACACATCCGTCTAAACCAATGTACTGTCATGAATGAATCGAATGAATCAACTCAGTGATGCCAGTGACAGATAGTCAAACGTAACACAACACTGGCCAAAAAGTAACATTTTGGCGAAAAAATGAAAATTTCTTTGTTTTTTTTTACTGTGGAAACTACTAAACTGCGAAATACGTTGTTATGGTAATTCATTTATAAAATAAAACTTAGATACGATCCTTGACCCATTTATTAAACGTAAAAATTAGAACAAGCTTGCAACAACAGATTAGAAACCGCTGGCGACTAACTTCATTTTAGCTTCGTATTCTGTGTGTATTCGTATTATGTTTGAAAGGGATGGCGATATCAAATTGCGAGCAAAGTCATAGCAACATTTTTTCGCAAGGCTTGTAATGGGCAAATTTTTATCGAATAATCAGCTAACAATTCTGAAAAAAAAAACAGACAATCATTCTCAGACATCACATCTAAGTAATATACCAACTTGTACAGAAATGTCATTCAATACCAACCTGCTTTGCCAACAATGAAAACAAAAACTTTAAAAAGCTTTCATGTCCCTCTTGTTAGAACTTAGAAAAATCGTAATAATTGTTTGTTGATCGAATAATGTCACTTAGTCTCATGCGTAAACGGAATGAAAGATAGAGAAATACACGGGAGTGAATGAATAAATGATTTGATAGATATCAATGCAACTCCAAATCGCATATTGCAATCGCATCGGTCCTTCCGCTAATCCCGCCATGTTGAATATTCGTATCAAGTTGGTTTCAATCGCGCCCACATGAGAAAAAAGTATAATATTCTCAATTGCTTTCTGATTCACGATATTTTTTTTGTTTGAAAATCTAAAAAGTAACACAAAAGTAACATTTTGTGTTGTGTAACATAGAAATAACATTGGACGGTCAAAAGTAACATAAAATGTTGAAAAAGTAACGTTCTGGCAACGCTGAATTGACTAGAAATTAGAATCAACTTAGTGTTGCCCACAGATTAATAAGAGAAGAACTACACGGTGTTGCCGTTGCTACATTTGGAGTTATCGTATACAAGTGAGGAAAATTGACATATTTGCAAAAAACTTTTCTTGTCGCAATAAATCTATGATGCTAAATATGGATCTAGTGCTAAACATTTTTTAACATTGCTATTTTTCAATACTTCACAAGTACATGAAACATTATATTTTTATCTCTTTATTAAGTACGTTATATATAGTTATGTATATTAATACATGATGCCACAACTTTGAACCCTTTTTTACGAAAATTTCGCGGACGAAGGAGCATACAATTTGGCATACCTTTAGTTTATGAGTAGGAAAAGTGCGGAACGCTAATAGTTTTCAATTATAATGCTTATAAAGTACATTAAATCAATAAATAAAACATTACCCACATTACCATGCATTTGACACACATAAATATATTAATGATAACGATAAAAGATCATAGATGGCGCACTAAAAAGTTTGGAAACAAAGTAGTTGGTCTTGAAAAATGAAGATGGCGTTCTTATCAACAAGATATTAAAATTTATTATGGTCGAATTCCGACCAACGGGCGATCACTAGTTAATATAAATTTTCTTCTCTGAGCAGTAATAAGTCTGCTAACACATTACACTTTTTTTTTTAATATTACGCAGATTTAAATAAGAAATACTCGTTTTCCGAAGAAGCCGAATCATAAAGTACTAAATTTTTAAAAGATGGAGAAATGTATGTACTAAATCGTCAAGTTTAGGGTATCGACCAAAGAATTAGTCAAATTGGTTCGTTCAATTCGTTAGTTTAGTATTTTCTTATGATCATTTATGTTTTTTCTTTTTTATGTTTGTTTATGCTTGATAGCATTTTATATGTCTTAGAGTAACATTCTAATATAAATAGCTATGAAAATGACATTAAATATACATTAAATAAAATAACAGAATGGTTACACAATAATAATCTTAATATTAACGTGGATAAGACAAAATTAATACAATTTAATAATATTAATATGAGAAAAATTCAGTTAAAAATTAATTACGACAGTAAAACAATTGAAGAAATAGAATCTATTAAATTTTTAGGTATTACTTATGACACTTATTGTAATTGGAAGTTGCATATAGATACAGTTTGTGCTAAAATAGATAAATTTATTTATGCAATTAGACGTCTACGCCAAGTAGTGTCTAAAAATGCAGCGCTTAGTGCGTACTTTGGTTATGTATATTCTGTTCTTTCATACGGGCTCAATATTTGGGGGAACTCAGTTAATATGCACAAAGCTTTTAGAGTGCAAAAAAAATGCATAAGGACTATATATAATGCTAAGCCATTAGGCAGCTGCAAGCCTTTGTTTAAGACAAATAATTTATTAACATTGCCCTGTATGTATATTAGGGACATTTCTGTATTTGTAAGAAGATACCCGCATTTATTTAAATTAAACACAGAAGATACACAACGGTCCACTAAATTTGAACAAAAACTGTATATACCTAAATGTAGAGTGCAGGTGGCTCAAAAAAAATGCTCCTTAATTGGCAATAAAAATATATAACAAAATACCAAATAGCATAAAGGAACTACCTATTAAGATATTTAAAAAAGAGTTATCAAAATGGCTCATAGAAAAATGCTTCTTTGATGTTAAGGAATTACTTGCTCATAGAATATAGTCATACACATACTTTTAATTATAATATGAAAAAAATATATATTTGCAAATGGTTTATTGTATATTTTCTTTGAATTGACATACTTATTGGAATTGACATATTTATTGGAATTGACATATTTATTGGAATTGACATATTTATTGGAATTGACATATTTATTAGAATTAACATAGTTATTTAATGTTTACATATCTAATTTAATTAAATTATTTATTTTAATTGAATTATTAATTGTAGTTTAAATTTAATAAACAGGTACTACAAATGCATCATAAATTATTTGATTGAATTAAATTATAAAATATAAATAAATTCAAAAGAAACAAATAAAAATGTAGTAATTGACAAAGTTAAGCAATGTTTTATTTTTGATATATTTTATCAATACATAATAATGTTAATATAGCATTAAGAGATAATAAAGTTAATATATCCTTAAATAAAATTTGTATACCAGTTAAGTCTGGTGAAATAGGCGAAGCATAAATGATTGTTATACCACCTCCATGTACCCTATTTATGCACAAATAAAGAGTTATTATTATTATTATTAATACAGAGTAACATAATATCAGCCTCACTTCCTTTCTGCTAATTATCTAAGTTTCTTAATAAAAATAAAAAAATAAATGTTTTTTTATTAATGCTTTCCTATGGGTATTATTACATTATCAATAATATCACGATACCATGATAATATTGATTGTGTAATATGCTGTATCGCAGTATCATGATAAATCACGAGATTTCTGGAAATCTTGAAATCCACGATATTCAGGGGGCGTGGCTTCAATAATATTGAAATGTAAGCGCATCGAGATATTTTATGTCAGTATTCGCTTGCAGCCATGA
>NJDC01000022.1:55427-65452 GCA_002245475.1 Calephelis virginiensis | reverse complement strand
TAAAATATAGATTGATCGAAAATATGGTGTAAGTCAATAAGTTACGTTAAACCGTATATTATTGTCAAAAGTCTGATACACCCTTAATTCCTAAATTTTAAGATCAGATTAATTTAGTCAAAGCACAATATTGTAGTGTGATACAATATTGTAATACTGTATATACCTTATTAAACCTAAATATGTTGCTACCACCTGTTTGATAGATTTAAGTTAAGTTTTTTTGTATTTTATATGACCCTTCTTATCTGTCATGGAAAAGTGATAATTAGTACCATTATGTGTAATAATAGTTGTGACTAATATAAGGTTGTTCAATTTTTATTTTCGTTAAAATGCCTAATATAATAATTAGGTACTTACCCACATGACGTCATCCAAATTTAGGTGATTTCAGATCCATAATAATAATTTTGGTATTAACATAATCGTGACTATCAACATATTTTTCAACAAAAATATCATTTTATGTAGAGATTTACAAAAAAAGCTCAGTATCTACAGGGCTAGAGCTATAAGTTATACAGATGCAATGTAAATCTGTATAACTTTGCGTCTCTCTAACCTATAGCCGTTGAACAGTATTTTTTTAGAACTAGTTGTTTTGTTGACACATTAACACGAGTTCATATTGCATAAAGCCTTTATTTTTCTTGACATTTCTTGACGACCAATTTATTGACGATTTCGTGACGGGACACCTTTTTGAAAATTACTCAATTATCGAGGACATGTAAGTAGCATTAGTCGATTTTGGTGATTTTTAATTTAATTTTGTTCACTTAACTTAAAGTGTACAAGAGTAATATTTATTTCGAAATTAATGAATTATATATTTCTTCGTTGTCACCAAATCGCACTAAATGAGCTCAAGTAAAGAGGTCGTCGCTTTACTCAAAACCCTGACATGACATTCTATAAGGAGTTATGGCTATATTATAAGAAACCGAAGAAGTGAAATTGGAAATAAATAACAAGAAAAAAATTTAGTAATATGGGTGACGTGGCAGTGTACTCTTAGCATCATAGCCTGTCGGCTGTCCCAGAAAGAGACGTGTTTTAAAAACTGTGGGCACTGTAGTGTAGGAAACAGTAGGTAGGTATCATTGAAAGAGTAGAGTGAAAAAAGTCAATTCTATCTTCCTACTTCAGAGTTGAGTATGCAGTATGCTTATTCCCCCCTACTAGTACTGTTCATGTTTCGCTGCAGCAACGAACGGTTGACGTGAAAGCTTTTTTTTATTTTGTTTGTTTTGTTGTTGTTTGTTTGTTTTTTGTTTTGTTTGTTGTTGTTATTAATTATAGACTATATTGCGCTGATTTTAAGCTTCGCTTAAGCGGATCCATTTACCATATTAGGTATTCAAAAACACCACATGCATTTTTAGTGAACATATACCATTCATAAAACGATGTCTATTTGTTAAAAATAATACAAAATTCACGATCACAAAATAAGAAATAAAACACAAACAGGCAGATATAGATAAAACACTGAAGGCGCGTGGCCTTATCGAGTAACTATTGACGACTTTGCGTGACACGGCTGTAGGTATTTCATTCAATAATACGGCCGAGTTAAACTACTGTATATTGCATTTTATTTTAGCATTTGCCCTGTGCTTAAGTTAAATTTCAAGAAATTTTATATAATGGAATTACCAGCGTAAACGGTAAAAAGACTTAACAATTTAAATCCTGAGTTTCTGAAACAGTTCGAGCATTCTTCGGCTTGAGACGAAAATCTACAGGTTCAAATCCTGTCTGGGCCGATTTTTTTTCTTTCCGTAAAAAATACTGTATATCACATTATCCAGTTAAAAGCTATTTTCCCTTTATCAATTTTTTAAGTTCATTTTAATAACCTAGGTACTTGTCAACTGTGAACTGATAAATGGTAACATTGGTAATGATAACAATATGACTGAACTGTCACGAGGTATAATTTTTCATTCGATTTGCAATTAATTGTTTTCATGGTTACATTGCAACATTATTTGATTACGAATTTCATTACTTTTGTTTTTAATTATTTATTCATCATAAAATATATATAACAAATAAGTACCTCTGTGGTGATTATGTGGTGACAGTTTTCTCTATCTTTCTATCTTCTTGTATCTATTAATTTTTGTATTTCTTGTATCTATTAATATTAATGATTTTATATTGTTTTAGAAATAGGTGAAATTTGGTCAAGATTATTTGATCATAGACCATTCCTGAACGGTGAAATAAAATTTATGCTGAAAGAGTTTGAGGTAAAATACATTTTTAGTACAATGTAGGTCAAACTTCAAGTCCATGAGGAATCCGTACCAGTTATTCTGGTTCTGCAAAATATAATGGATGTTTAAGGATTTATTTAACCGTTAACTTGACGTAAACATATTTATTGGAATATTGTCAGGTTTTTTTACTTCTCTGGAGATTAGAATGTCATGTAGCCTACCTCTATACATTGTTTTGCATAAATTTAAAATAAACAAATAATGCTAGCAAGAATAGACCTAGTCATTTAGTGAATAGGCATGAAAGTAAGGGACTCAAAATAATAAATGATCATTACTAGTTGGGTTATAAAACAGGATTGTAAACAACATGGGTGCCGCCAGGATTATTTTCAGGGGGGTGCATCGTCATCTATACATACTATTAACCAATATAAAACATCGAAATAAATGTGTATAGCAACATACATATTTACATACGAACACAAACATACATACATACATACTCTCGAAAAGCATTACTCTCCCGCAAGTTCAATCAGGTAATTTTTTCTATCTACTTTCTTACTTTACTTACTTACTTTGGAGTTGCACCCCCTTGCACCCTACTGCCAGTGCTCATGGTAAACAATGTTTTTCAAAACAACTTGACTTTCGGGTTGTCACTTCTTCATGAATTTTTCTATCTGTTAGTAAAACTATACTACATCTAAATGTGGTTTGGAAAAAGCTAAAATCCGAACGGACTAAAATAGAGTAACTTTAATTTACATGAGTTGAAATCCTTGTATCTTGTTTGGAGCAATCAAAAGTATAAAAATGTGATTTAATAAAAATAGTTGCTATTTTGTGGCCAATCTCTAGACTGACTTTGTATTTGCTTACTCAGTACAGGGTTTTCTTTTATTTTTAAAGCAATGTGAAGCAAACTAAAAGAATATGGTCATGCTGGCCAAAAAGTAATTATAAAAAGTAACTTAAAATAAACTAAGGAAAAGTGAAACATAAGTCCTTTTATTTTCAAACTTTAGCTTAATACCAGCTAGAATTGTGTGATATAGTTAATATATTTATTTTGGTTCATGAGATATGTTTTTTACATGTTACTGTTTCATAATTGTTGACAAAAAAACATGCAATATACAAATACAATTGTCCTTAACTGTATTTTGTGAGTGTGTCCATTAAATTGTAAGGAAAATTTCAGCTGTGATCTTAGTTTGAGATTTCCCTAATTATTATACAAATTGAGATGTCTTATTTTAAACTTCAAATGTTTATTTTTTAATATATTGAAAGGCAAACAAGCAAACAAATTTCCTGATAGTAAGAAATTCACACCACATAGACATCAAAGGTGGTAATGGTGTGATGCCATTTTGTGGCAGGGATGTTAGTGCTTGTGCAAAAGTAAGTTTTTGAGCTACCTTATCTTCCGAAATGCAGGTGAAAGCGGGAGGCAAGCGCTGACGTTATGGTAGTAGGAATAGGTGAGGCGGGGATACCAATCCAGAAGAGTTGCTGTGAAACTCTACCATTTAGTCAAATGTCACGGTACTAGTAACTGTAAGCCTATGCTTACCTTTTACAAGCTGCAAGAACGCAGATCATCTATTCTACAAAAGAAGCCCAGACTAACAAGGGAAAAAAAATTAAATATATTTAGTTTTTTTTAATTTAGCATAATATGAAACAATACTATTTATTAATTTTATTTTAGGAAAAACGTGGAGATAGAGAAGTAGAAAATTTGTTTAGCATTATTGAAAATTTGACAGATATTAAAGATACTCAAGTGGATAAAATTGTTAAGAGTTCAACATCAGCATTGCCTGCTTTAAGTGAAAAGCTAGAACAAGCACTGCAGCTTACGGAAGAAATAGAAAAAGATTATTTAAAAACTCAGGAGGTAAAATTAGGCTGTGATTATTTCCATTAATGAAAGCCTTTACAGCAAAACTAATATTTATTATGAAAATCTCATCAAATCAAATGTTGTTTATTAGAGTTCTCTCAATTAAGTTATTTTTTTTAAAGGGTGAAATTTTTTTTATTTTAAACATTACGCAAGTTCTAAATTGTATGAGATAAAAGCTGATCATTTGTTATGAAAGTATAGGTATTTTTTTATTTTTTTTTATAGAAGAGGCAAACAAACAAGTGGGTCATCTGATGGAAAGTTATCACCTCCGCCCACGAACATCCGCAACACCAGGAGTATCACAGATGCGTTGCCGACCTTTAAAGAATGAGTACGAGATACTAAGTACTACTAAGAGATACTAAGAGATACTAAAAAACTTTCATTGCAATATAGTAAGAATTGTTGTTAAGAAATATCAATTCAAATGTGAATGGATTTTGGTCCTTTATTTTAATTAAGTGGATCGAATTAAGTATCCTCTTCATGTTATGTTATTTTTTGGTCCTTTTATAAACTTTTAATATTTATTAATATTATATGAAAGGTTTAGTAAGTATACAGGATGTTCATGAAAAAGAAGGAGCTGATTAAATGAGAGTAGCTGTTTAACAATAGCACAACCTATTGAAGGAATGAATGAATGTAATTAACTTCCAAACTATTAATAATACAAAGATACGGACAAGTTATATATTTTTTTGCTTTACCATAATGATATTAAAAATAATGATGTCATAAGATAACAAACAAGCAAGCGGATTTCCTGAAGGTAATGTAGTTGCCCATAATGTGGGTGTTATTGGTGTATCTCTATGTGGCTCTACTAATTTTTAAGTCTACTAGTGTAATTTTGATTCTTGACTCCCACACGAGAAGCGCCAATTACGAGCACTATCTTCATGGCGACTGGGATATGCTAATATAGTCAAGCTGGTGCACTGTACCTAACAAGCTAGTAATGACTGTATTGGTGGAATAATCTAAGTAATTCCTAGTGAGTGGTGGGTCGTCACATCCCACACATGTAGTTGGCGTACTGCATAAATTATGTATGAATTTGTAATTGTTTTGAATTGTTTTGTTCGGTTGGTTTCTCATTGCTATTATTACCTGATTATGGAAAAGTAGCCTTATTCAATTGCATATCAGCAGTTAGTAAAGGTTTAAACTTTTTTCAATGTCCAGAAAAAAAAGAGAAGTAATAGCTTTAACAAGTGTCTTTATCAGTATTTATAAGTTTGCGGATGTGCCTGTGACATCAAAGCTCTGAAACAAATGAACAGATTCAATTACAGTTAGTTGGTTACTTAGTTTCTTTTAAAGTTTCCTTACTTTACTACTGCCCCAATTATTTGTTTATTTTTCCCGAGTTGGTGTTGAGTACCATTGAATAATTCCTAATCTAACTGATTTCCTGCCAAGCAGTTTCCAAGCAGCATTTGCCATTTTATGCATAATTATCTCTGTGTCTAGGTAGTAGGGTAATAATTTAAAAAAAATTTGCTTTATTTATAAATTTGTTTCCTAAATGCATACTAGAAATCTACCCTATCATTTATTTACAAGGTTGCTCTATTTTCGTGTACACCCACTATTGAATTACATCAAACTCAGTTCATTATTTTGGCAATAAATATTTTAAATTCAAAAAAGATTTCAATTTAATTATTTATTTAGGTAAATAAATAAAGGTCTTTATTGAACATGAAATTATATTACAAAACATATTTTTAAAAAATGCAAAAAGAGACGAGCTTATCTCTATCTGCCTAAATCTTGTCCTTCTTACCAAAACCTATCATGAGCTCCCATAATATTCACAATATCAACTGAGTTACTATTTTCAATTCTTGTTAGATCTCAAAATCAATTTGTAATCACTCATTGATTATTATTATTTTCAGATTAGTAAACAAAGACTTACTGAAAATAAAGAAAAAAGACAAAAAGAATGGGATCAGTTCATTGATGATATGAATTTTAAATGCCAAAGAATTGATAACACATTTGAGGAAAAAGAGGAAGAACTCAGAGATTTGTATGCTGATTTAAATCATAAACTAAATATAACAAATAAATAAAATGGATTTAAAAGGTTCTCTTGTAGATACAAACCTTAAAATTTATCCCACAGAAAAGCTTGTTGAGTTTATAAAAACAATACCTGTTACAAAAGATGTACCTCATAATATATTACAGTTACAAAGTGACAAAACAGATTTTAAAAGTTACAACATTGATACAAAAACAGTAAGTTTAGATGACAAAGATATTGAAAAACTGAAGGAGATTAAATCATTCTTACAATGTAATAAAAATCAAATGGATAAAGAACAAGTTGAAGAGGAAATGCCATTAAAAGAGAAATCAGACAAAGACCAGGAGACTGGCGACCAAACTTGTAATAATGATTGTGAAAGCCCATTCATTGTAACATCCGACTTAGATTGGTTGTATGAATACATAAAAAAGAAAAGAGAAAACAGCAAAGAAAATCTTCCTTACCTGCATGAACTTTTAGAGGGAGCTTCTATTGATATGCCAGACAATAGAATATTGAAAAGGAATCCAGTATTGGAAGCTCGGTGTGTAAAATTGAGAGCGCAGCAGGAAGCTAGGGAATACAGGAAAATGACTAAAGGTGTTGATAATGTCAGAATAAGATTTCCAGAGGATAGCATTTCATATCAAAGTAAGCAAATTTTGTTTTTTGAATAACTAATTCCCTTCAGTTATATTAATGTTTTCTAAACACTGTCAGGTTGAAACTTGCAGCATTATTTTTAATAAACCCTTAAACTTTCTTATGCACTTAGATGTAAAAAAAATTAAAGTTTGACTTGCAGTTGAAGAAATTACCATAATAACTAACAATTTTCTTTTATTCAGCAAGCATACTTTCAAAGTTGCAAATTAAAATAGTATACATTACTCCCTCAATCTGAAGGTTATATTATCCTTTGTATTGTTTCAAAAGGATCTACAATTCCCTTATTTCCCAGTAATTAAAAAAAAGTATTTTGACACCCAAATCCTATAGTAGGCTGAGGCACATCCCACAACTAGCTGAAATCTCTCAACATGATAGGTAGTAGGCCTACATATACAACCCCGGGCAAGGTTGTTTTTGTTAGAAAATTTAAACTACACATTTTTTTTATTTTTGTTGCCTGACCCGGGAATCGAACCCAAGACTACAAAAAATCATGTTGACGCCGGATGGCTAGGCCACAGAGATGATAGTTCATTTAATTTAAAAAAAAAAACAATATATTTGGACCATTCTGGATGAAATATTAAAACAAAACTAGTTTTGCAACATTATGCCTTCAAACATTTTGTATGATGCAACACACACATACTTCGACGTGGCCAAGGCGTTCGATAAGGTCTGGCACAACGGCCTAATCTATAAGCTCTATGAAATGGGCGTGCCAGACAGACTAGTACTCATCATACGAGACTACTTGTCGAATCGTACATTCAGATTTCGTGTAGTATGGACTCTCTCTAGTAGCAGGCCCCTAGAGGCGGGAGTGCCGCAGGGCTTAGTAATCTCACCTTTATTATACCTCCTGTACACGAACGACGTACCCCGACCGCCGCACGTCCACGTAGCCCTCTTTACGAACGACACGGCTCTATATGCATCTTACCGTCGCGTTAAACAAATAAGCTACCTTCTCCGTAACGCGGCCACTCTCCTGGGCGACTGGTTCAGGAAGTGGCGTATAGAAGTAAACCCCGTTAAAAGTGCAGCGGTGTACTTTAATCGAGGCATCAAACCCAGCGAACGACCCAATCGTGACCCGGGTACCATCAGAATGTTCGGCAGAGCAATCCCCTGTAAAAAAACAACAAAATACCTAGGGGTCACTAGACAAAAATATGTCGTTCGAACCGCATATTTCGCGTGTCATAAACAAGGCTAAGATCGTACTTAGCCGTCTCTATTATCTAATTAATAAAACCAGTAAAATGTCACTACGTTACAAAGTGACACTTTACAAAACATGTGTTAGGTATATATTAGCTTACGCTAGTGTAGCCTTCGCACATACCTTCCCGTGCTACCTTAAAAAGTTACATGTAGTTCAGAATAGGTTCATGCGTACTGCCACCGGTTGTCCGTGGTACGTTCGCAACGAGGACCTACATCGCGACCTAGATTTACCCACAATAGTGCCCACCAAACATAGAAGACCCCGCCACGTGTTATCGGATACTTCGGACCCAATAACCACGCCTAACGCAAGACTCTTTCCCAACCCGAACACAAATTCAATAGACATTACTCTACACCATCGCTGCCGTTCTCGGCGACGAAGATCTCCATTGCGCCCGACGCCTAACGTCGAGCGACGAGCCGCCACTACTCCTGCATGAAGTCCACCCAGTGACCAAGTCAAGGTGTAGTTTCCCGGGAGACAGCCCTTGTTGCTAGCGTTGTAGGGAACAGTCCAATCCATATAAATAATGATGTTTTGCAGTCTGCTCGGCCCAAAATAGTCCGGTGAAGTTGTCAAAAACCTCGGAGCCAGCAACTTATTAACCATTTCAAAAAAAAGTAGAGTTGCCACTCTCCATTTTTACTTTACTCTTTGATACTAAGTAACAAATGTCACACTCAATACACGCACAGCCCCGTCAAAGATGTCCTTTACTATAATATTTGACAGGTTCAAAAATATAGATATTCATGTGGAGTTAAGAGGGGAAAACATAAAAGTTTTGAAATGTACTGACTTGTTAAAGTATTAAACCAAAACATAATACCTCAATACTGAAGAAGTTTTCTTAAGTTAAGGCTGCAACATAGGAATAATTTGCCATATAATGATGGCGTAATTTCACATTAGTCACACTATTGTATTTCATTATCATTTATAATCATGACGTGATGATCAGAATCACTATCTTAATTAATATCCCAGTAATGATATCTGAAAATTCTAAAATTCTTAGGTGTTGTACCATAATTTGTAAATAATAGAAATTAGTGAGAAAATCACTTCGTTATAAGTATGGTATGGTCCCCCGTGTTGGTCCGGCAGCTCGTAAAATGCGAGCATAGCGTCACTAACACCGTGATATCTGACTAGGTGGTAGAGTTTCGCAGCGACTCACCCGGATTGGTACCACCGCCTTACTTATTTCTGCCGCCATAACGTCATGACGTTCTGGTTCGGAGGGTAAGGTAGCCGGTAAACTTACTTTTGCTCGAGGCCTAACATCCCGGCCTCAGGTTGGCAACGCACCATTACCACCTTTGGTGTTCTAGGCGGCGGGAATTCTTATTATCAAGAAATCCGTCTGCTTGTTTGTCTTTCAATATCATGAAAAAAAATGGTTCCCAACCCTTCCGGAATGTCTCCGAGACTTTGGTGATATTCTTAATATGTGCGTAATATCCCCGTGTAGGTCCGAGCTCCTTTGCAGAATAGACCATCTGCCTTTTATGCCAGGCAACTAGTAAAAGGCGAGCATAGGCTTACCGTCACTAACAACATGAGATCCTACTAGGTGGTCGAGTTTCGTAGCGATTCGCCTGGATTGGTACCACCGCCAAAACGACACAACTTGCCGTTGACGTGTTCCGGTTCGGAGGGTAAGGTAGCTGGTAAACTTAATTTTGAATCTTAATTTGAATTGAATGAAAATAATCTAAAAATAAATCTTACGAAGACAAAATTAGTTGAATTTCAAACACATTATAGAGATACTAAAAAATTAGATGTGATTTTAAATAATACTACTATTGAAAATGTAGATTGTACTAAATTCCTAGGAATAAAAATCGATAAATATTGTAACTGGAAATCGCATGTTGATTTAATTGTTGTAATTGATTTACAGCTATAAAATGTTTG
>NJDC01000022.1:32973-43045 GCA_002245475.1 Calephelis virginiensis | reverse complement strand
TTTGAAATGATATAAGATGTATAAGAATATTTTTCCCGAAATTTTTTATAAATATATTCACTGTACTATGAGCCTTACCACTTGTGTTTTTGCTGGATTTGTTCCTGTGTTTTTGCTCCGGTTCGAACATGCTTGCAAACAATTAGTGTGATAAGGATCTTACGTAGTTTCATAACTAGTTAAAATGATTGAGTTTTGGTATAGAATTGTGACACATAATAGGTCTCCTCCTATTTTTGTAATCTTAATCTTACTGCATCTCTTTTTACTGCGCAATAAAGTGTATGCTAGGGTCCTGTCAAATCACCGTCCAATTTTTTATTGAAAATTTATTTGTAAATTTTGAAACGTTTTGAAAATTAACATACTTTCATAAAAAATAGGAGTCGTATATATATCTATCTACCTCCTGTTTTCGAAGTCGACTAAATACGCGAACGGAGCTAAATATCTTGGCCTTAGATTTGTAAGACATCTGTCATAATTACAATCCTTGTTTTTATAGGCGAAATTTTTACCGTCATTCTCTATAAAAAAATACGATAGCAAAATAAAAAAAAACTTGTTTGTACAATTGCGAAATAATCGTTAAATCTAAATTTGATTTTATTTTTTTAGAAAATAATCATAAAAAATGCTTTGAAAAGGTCTCGAAATTTCATAAAATTGTATGCAACCTTGAACGATGAACAATGCAAGAGACAGCGTCGTGAAAGAAGTCATGAGAGGAAACGCCGTGGAGAGCATGGCCATCATGGTCACCATGGTCACGGACATCACGGCCACCACCACCGGGGAGAACACGAGCATCCTCATCGTCGTACCCGCATCAGCTGGCTTGATACCTTCGCAAGTTATATGAATGAATTTGCAAACCTCGCTGGTGATGTTGATTATTCAACTGAAAATAAAACCGAGGCAAAGCAAGATACAAAAAACCAGCAAACGGAGAGCAATGCGCAACCAGAGCAACCTCAAAGCTCTACCGAATCGAATGTTCCACAGTGTCCATTTCTCCCAGAGACATTCAACGTTGATGTTATTAAGAACCTTTTAGAAACCTATGTCGGTCAAATGAATCTGAATGCAACCGCTAAACCATCAACATCGACAACTGAAAATCAAACTAACGATATTGAAATGGGCCAAGGAGATAACAAGGCAGATTCTGATAAGGCCAGTGTAAAGTCTGAAAGTGCCAGCTCGGAGAGCGCTAAATCTGAAGCCTCTGCCACTTCTCAAGAAGCGAAGAAAGATGAGACCCCAGACAAAGTTGACGGTTGGACTGTTATCAACAAAGAAAACGGTAAGTAACAGCCAAGCTAACAGCCGGTCTCAGATACATCAATTTACATTTAATCTGTCATTTTGTTACAATTCTGTATTGAAAATATCTCTAAGGCGATAAGAACTCACAGCGCGGTTTTCAACCGCGCCCGCCGCGTTTGTGGACCCGCCGCTTCTGTGGAATGTAGATTTATATGCTAAAAAGTAAGAGCACATTTGACGACGCGTTTTACACCCGCAGCGCTCGCAGTTGCGATTCTTGCGGCAGCGGCCGCCCGGCCACAGAATCGTACAAACCGTACAAATTACCGGTCTCGTGAGTTTTAAACTAAAACGGAAGTCTACGACCGCAGCGGGAGCGGGTGTAAACCGCTCGGTGTGTTCTTAGCCTGAATGATTAATTAAAAGACAATTGACGTTTCAGAGTTAGGCCGTAAGTGTAGTTTTAAAATTAAATGAAATTTATTTATTTCCTGAATCTGTGTTAGAAGTTGTTACAAAAAATTATTGTTTATACCAACATATTCTACCACATTTTTGGTGTGCAAATATTTTTAAATTTATACAAACTCATTATTTAGAATTATGTTTTAATAGTTAGACAAAATTTTAAAATGTGAATAGGTTTGGCCGCGTCGTTGGTCGAGTGGCTAGCGTACACGCCTAACTACACTTATCAACCTAAAGCATTTACCGAGCATTTAGATGTCAGTATTTCTGGGTCTGGGTGATTATTAAATTTATTCAGGTATCTATTTAAGTATTTCTATGTATTAGAATCATTGACTAACATCCATTAACACAAGCATATAATTTGCTTACTTTGGGGTTAAATTCAATTATTCAATTTGTATAACTTGCTCAGGGATATTTTAACCCTAACTGCCATAAGCTACGTTTCTAAACGTCGTTTCTAAACCTAGCCAGTCAGGAAAAGAAGCGGTTTGTTTTGAAATACAGTATCTATTACCTGTCAATGATTAAAGACATACCTACATTTTTTTTTGTTAAATGACGTTTTATAAAAATTAAACCCTGCTAAATTGACCCCTGAAACCCTCAACATATAAATTTCATGAAAATCGTTGAACTCATTTCCAAGATTAAATAAATATACATAAAAAAACATATGTACGGTCGAATAGAGAAACCTCCTTTTTCCAAGTCGGATACACAATTTTATGACATATGGCATAAAGTTGAACATATAAGTTGACATTTTGCAACATGGAAATAATACTGCTATAAGCTTTCATCGTAGGTCCCCAGATCTTTATGTAAAGTAAAAGTATCTTCACACTCATATCCCCGAAGAATAAGGCAGAGCACAACCAGAGCACCCACGACTAGCCGAAGACAATTAATACCACAAAGTGGTAGGTGGCAAGCCTATCACCAACTGTGCACATATCCAATCCCGAGCAAATTTTATTTTTTTATTAAAAATTGGGAAAACCAATTTTTTTTGTTATCTGGCCGGGTCCTCATGCAACCAAGTCCAACACGTGAACCTATAGACCATACAGGCGGTAATCACAGTTCTTTGTTACTTTTTGTTATCTAGATTTAGTGGATATCTATGGGAGAGCAAGTGCCCCGGCTGAAATTTCTCCTCCAATTGGTTTCAACCTGCCGGAGGAGTTCAAGGAGCGTGTCAAAATTTCTGAAGGACAAAATTTGTATCCGCCGCTCAATGCTGCAACTGCTGGTGTGTTAAAATTTCAGTTTTTAAAGTTCTATTTGTGCTCTCTATTATTTTTAGCTTAATATGTTTTAATATTCATATTCAAAACAGTACTCTTTTTACACTTTATACTTGTATTTTTCAAATTGGCTGACCTAATTTAAATTCCATCGAAATTATTAATTATGTTATAACAACTCTATACAAATATCTTTAAAATACATTTGGATTTCCGAAGCTTGACGAATATAGCCGAAGCGCATCATTTAAATAGTACTTCTATACGTCTGTCGGGTTAGCTAATCACTACATAGTATAAAACAAAGTCGCTTCCTCTGTCCTCATGTCCCTTTGTATGTTTAAATCTTTAAAACTACGCAATGGATTTTGATGCGGTTTTTTTAATAAATAAAGTGTTTAAAGAGGAAGGTTTATATGTATATTTTATATCCGTGCAAAGCCAGGGCGGGCCGCTAGTAATTTATAAATATCAATCTTCAATCAGTTTTCACGATTTTTTAAAGTATAAAGTGAAGGCTAATAATTAGACGCATTATATGATAGTAAGAAATACTAGTCGCTATAGACACCAAAGATGAGTATCTGAAGTAGCTAAAATAGCTTCGGTAAGTTTATCGGCTTCCATATAATGCATACCGGAACACGTCAGTTGCGATCACTAATGTAATGGTATTTAGAAAATATTTTTAACCGAAGTATGTTAGATTTTACGACGGTGAACACACACACACATGAATGGCATAGGATTATGCTATATTATGGATAGCATAATCCTATGCCATTCATGTGGATAGATCCATAATTCTATGGCAAATAAATAATATAATAAATTCCCATCTGGTTGTAGTTTTTAGATTTATATAGACACGTCACAAGAATCTTTGTAAGATCCAAGTGAAATAAATATATTATATTCCCATCATCACGTTCCATCCGGTAATATCATGAGATCAAACCTTTTTCTTCCATTAAAGAACTATGATAAAATATTTTAAGATAAATTCAAAATTTGATTTCCTCACAAGTTATAATTTTTTACTTATTTATTTATATGAATGAAATTAAAAATCCAATTCCTTTTCAGAAATGGAAACAAATAAACAAATACTTTTTTAAAAACACAAAAAAATACTTTTTTTCAAGTTGTTAAAATTTAAATTATGAATGTCATTTTTCATCATCACCTCATTATTGACACACTTTTTAATATTTAGTTTTGAATCCTAAAGAGCCGGATACTACAGCACAAGCGACCAACGCACAAGCTGCACCAGCTCCGAAGGGGCCGGAGCCAGCGAACAAACCAGAAGAGCCCAAGAGACCCGAGCCTCAGCCACAACCGAAACCAAGGCAGCCACATCCAAGTATGTACTAATTGTATATTATCTATATATTAATACGCAACGCAAAAACTTTGAACCCCTTTTTACTAAAATTGCGTTGACAGAGGAGTATGAAATTTGGCACACTTATAGTTTATGTCTAGGAGAAGTGCAGAACGGTAATATTTTTTAATGATAATGTTTATAAAGTGCATTAATTCGAAAAATAAAACATTACACGTACTACCATGCATTTGACACACACAAACAAATATATTGATGATAACGACAAAAGATCACAGACGGCGCACAAACTATAATCGTACGGTTTGGAAACAAAGTAGTTGGTCTTGAGAAATGAAGATGGCGTTCTTATCAACAAGATATTAAAATTTATGATGGTCGAATTTCGACCAATGGGCGACCATTAGTTTTAATTGATATATGATTGTATAAATAAGTATGAGTGGTATATTATTTATAAACCTTTATATAAAGGACACATTCAAAGGACCAGCCAAATTTTGAGAGAGTGTTTAGGAATCGACCATAATAACACTTTCTATTTACGAACTAACAACAAATAAAAAAAATGTAAATT
The DNA here is from genome assembly GCA_002245475.1 of Calephelis virginiensis. NCBI lineage: Eukaryota > Metazoa > Arthropoda > Insecta > Lepidoptera > Riodinidae > Calephelis > Calephelis virginiensis. Next base: position 38,130 of record NJDC01000022.1, on the reverse strand, counting down.
ATAATTTCCATCCAAAGCCGAAAAGTAAATATTACAATTTGGCAATTAACGTTTAAAATGCACTATCAGTTTAGCCTTAACTCCCTCGTATTTAAATTTGGCCGGACTTTTGAAAGTAACCCTGTATATACTCATTACCCGTGGTCATCGCATCACGTCTGAATAGATAGAATTAACAAAAATTTTTTGTTGTGTTATTGTTAGGAGAAGGTTCTCATGAAGAGAAAAACCGGTAAATTGCAAAAAAAAATGGGAAAAATAATATTTGAGTTTTTTATACTAATTGTTTGTAGCCATTTAAGTCAAGCGACAAGAAGTTCGCCGGGTCAGCAAGTTTTAAAATAAGAGTTAAAACAACGTAACAAAGATTCTAAATAATGAAATCAAATTCAAAGTCGGCATTTGGTGAAATTCCACTACACAATGCTATTGTGAAAAAGTGTACCTACACGATTGAAATATGTCAAAAGGGAAACCAAAACTTTGTTTAATTTTTTTCTATCTATTTGCTTCCACAAAACATACCTACTGAACCGATGTTAATTGGAGTTTCACAATTTAACATAGGATCAACTGAAATATCTACGCTTATTTTCATCAATTTTTTTTTTAATTGAGACGAAATAAAGTTAAATATGTAGTATAAAGCAGGTTGCTTATAATTGACCACCTCGTCGGATAGCGTACACGCCTAATTCTACCGACTCACAAGGCTCGCGTTTGATTCCCGACGGGGGCATATATTTGTGTAATGAAACATTTAGATATCTGCATTTTTGGGTCTAGATGTTTATTAAATTTATTCTGATATATATTTAAGTATCTCTATGTATTAGTATTGTTGACTAACACCCGTAACACAATCATAATATAATTAGCTTATTGTCGGGTTAGATTCATTTTCAATCATTTGTCCAGGGGTATTTTTTTATAATGTACAAAAATAAACTATAATGCAGGAAGATTATGGTTGCCAACCTGAGGATGAGATGTTGACTGTAGCAAATTGACTGGATATACTAGCGTTCAAATCGGAACACGACAGTAGCGAGCACTGACATTACGGCGACAGAAATAGGTAAAACTTTGGTGCCAATAAAATATAAACCTAAAAAACCTGTGTTACGTACCATGGACATAGTCTTGTACCTACATAATATAGTCTTGAAATAGCCTTGTATTACTAATATGTTTTGTTTTTGTCAGTCTAATCTAATGTTTGAGTCATATCCAAACTGATAAAAGTAAACTAAATCAGATTACATTGATAAGCGATGAATAATGAACCGTGTACAGTCATGGACAAAATTTTTTTTATTGACTTCAAAAAAGGAGGTGGTTATAATATATCCGGCGATAATTATTTTATTATGCAATGGGTACTCGATTTCTTCGACATTTGTGAACCGATTTAACAACATTCCCCAGTGTTGATTCGAGTCTGGTTTTCTGTGTGTTCTGTATGTAACAATTTCATGATTTAGTTGTGCGATAAAGAGTTTATTATTATTACCATTTATTATAATTAATTATTATTATTATTACCTTCCATTGAGGAACCTCGTAAAGGGCTAGCATATGTTACGCAGGTCATTACCAAGTACCAACAAGACCACTGGTGGAAAGGTGCTGAGTAGCAACTTGTCTAAGTAGTGATTCACCACCCTACCCATTCTTTCCGTCATAATGTCTATGTTCATCCGGTCCGATGCATAAATAAAACGTTTATAAAAAAATTGCGTACAAACTTATCCGACAGCACTTAACGTGTTCTGTCCTTTTCTATTAATTGCGTTAAAAAAAAAGTCAGCTATAACATAAAATAAGTTAGTACGCAGCAGAATTACCACCAATGTCTACTTACCTTGGAGTATGTGCTTATAAATAACGGCAAGTTTCCGCAACGAATACCCTCTTTCCTTTTTGGTTATTCTGGAATCTTCCATGCCATTGTTAAAAAAACAAAAGGGTGTACAGAACTTTAAAAATATTATAAATGTATAAAGGCTTTTGCATTTTTTTTTAAATTTGAATACTTATATCTTTATGCCCATATCCCGGAAGACTTTGGCGGAAGTACCACCAGAGCACCCATGGTCAACCGAAGCTACTTATTCCCGCAATGTGATAGGTGGCAAATTTATCGCCAGCCGGGCACTTATTCAATCCCGGGTAACATTAATGTTATTAGAAAATCGAAGAAAGCATATTTTGATTTCTCCGACCCGGGAATCGAACCTGAGACCTCATATAATCAACTCCAAATTCGGACCACAAGGCGTAAAACGTACTAATATTAAACTTAAAAAAAATAAAAAGTCTTTCTTAAGTTGCAATCAAAAGGACGCGAAACTAATTTTTATATTTATTCTGCAGAACCCCATATCGAAACTGCTCTCCAGCATATGATGGCCATGGGTTTCACCAATGACGGTGGTTGGCTGACACAGCTTCTTGAGAGCAAAAATGGCAACATCGTCGCTGTTTTGGATCTCCTCAGCCCAGCCAATACCAAGTAAAAAAGCCTAATCTCCCCATATCAATGATAATAGTGTCATTTCCCTATACATAGTATATTCGGCTATAGTTCTACAATAAGTTTTAATTTCTAATCAATTTAATGTAAGTACTGTGTTTTGTCAATTCATATTCCAATAAAAATACTATTTCTTAACTTTGTGAGTTATGACTAAGCTTATTTTAGCAATACTTTCATAATAAATAAACTATATTCTAATGGTGTAGTACGGCAATATATGTACCTATACAAATAAAAATAAGGATTTAAATATTTATAGTTTTTTTAACATTAGGTATGTTTGTATTCTAATATGGATACTCGATTACCGTTATATATTTTCTCCAATACAAAATTGTGTTATTATGTTAATAAATGTATGTTATTAAAATATTAAAACTTAAGCGAATAATCCGCCTTTTATGTTTTATATTATTTAAACCGTATTCAAGGGTTAAAAAAGAATCCCATTCTTATGACGTTTAGAGATCAACTCTAAAATATGGGCAATACACATACATGTCCTCGTCTGATACTTGGTACAAGCATGTGAAAGAAAGGGATGGACGATTTGAATGTTGATTCGAAATACATTTAAATTCAATTTTAGAATGTTGTTCTTGAATTAAAAACATGTTTATGGGGAACGTCCCATACTACGCGACTTGTGCGCAAACTGACCCCGTACCTTAAAGTCTTACAGGAGCATTTGTGCGTATACGCGTGTATAAATCTGCAACTTGTGTTGCCATACTATAAAATAACAACACGAACAAGATAGAAACCTATGAAACTCCGTCATTTTGCGCATGCTTATAATATATGGTATGTTTAGTTTTTTTTAGTATGGTTTTTCATATATGATTTTTTTTCAAAGAAGCAATTGTTTTTTATTTCTTTAAAAGTATTACCTAAGGACTACTAATTCTGTGGAAATTGAATTAGATAAATGTGACGACTCGCTCAGACATTGCTATGTTCTATATTTTAGGGTGGGTTAGCCATTTGACATTTTTTGGACAAGTTTAACATCCCAGTATAAGCTGGTAACTAACGCTCTCTCATCATCTTTATTCTCTGTCTTATTAATAAACAAAAACTAAGGTCCAATTTGACGTTATATATCTATGTTTTTTTTTATTAATAAGACGGCTGTGTGTTTGGCTTCTAAAACGACTAAAAAAATTCAAAGGTACCAGAGGGTAGATACAAAAATATGAGAATATTGTATGTGTTAAAGTGCAGAAATTCTCTTTGTGATTTTTATTTTGTGATAATAGTAATATTAAGACTGTTGTAATTTTTATTAAATTCCACTTTGCCTAAAATATGTAATACAAAATATAGTATCTGAACATAATTATAACATTATTATTAGTACAACATGTAATCAATTATTTTAATAAAGGTGTCAGGGTAATTGCTTGTTTTATTTCATATCATATTCAGCTTTTTCCAATCTACATGATTTAATTTTTTTTATTTTTCCTGTGATGGTCCGGGCTCCTTTGCAGAATAGACCACCTGCCTTCCTGCCAGGCAGCTCGTAAAAAGCGAGCATAGGCTTACTGTCACTAACACCGTGACATCTGACTAGTTGGTAGAGTTTCGCTGCGATTCACCCGGATTGGTACCACCGCCTTACCTATTCCTGCCGCCATAACGTCAAGACGTGTTCCGGTTTAGAGTGTTAGGTAGCTACTAAACTTACTTTTGCTCGAGACCTAACATGCCGGCCTCAGGTTGGCAACGCACCATTACCACCTTTGGTGTCTCTAGGCGGCGCGAATTTCTTACCATCAGGAAATCCGTGTGCTTGTTTGCCTTCCAATATCATTAAAAAAAATACACCTAAGTCTAAGCTTAGAGTGCGTCAATGGGAAAACTCTTTTCTATTTATATTATACACGGTGTAAGGCTCATGATGGAAAAAACGAAAATGGTAAAGGCGGCATCATTTAGAAATACTCTCGGGAATATTTGACTTTATAAAGGTGTTACTAGTTTTTATTGAAATGTTAACTCTCCCCAAATTTCATTTATTAATGTAATATACTATTTGTTACTTTAAATAAATTTTACTTGTAGCAATTTACTGTATTGCAATATATATGAAATATTTTGGGAGACTATGACAAAAATTAAAAACATCTAAAAAATAATAATAACTTTTACCAAAGTCCAATTTTTATCAAAAGCATTTCTAAATGATGCCACATTTTCACCAGTTTCGTTTTTCCAACCATGGAGTATTAACTCTGTATAATAAAACTATCTGTAAATCTACGAAAGTGAACTAGGCGAACACGGAACTTTCTTAAAAAATATCTTACGCCTCTATCTCCGAATTCGTCGGCAAACGTACAACCAGCGCGCGACTAGCCGAAGGTACTAACACCCGTATTCAAGAAGCATACTTGGCTAATAAATAAATTCATAAACAATGCTTAAAACTTACTTAGCTCATAGTGTTGAAATCAGTTCTGTGTGCTGAGTGTGAGTTTCGCACGAGTTTACTTTACTACCGCGTTTGCGTTTGGACGATCCAAGTGTATGGAATAATTTTGTTGCTTCGACTATCCGCTAGAGGCGCTGACAATAACTCCATACATCAAGGTCGTTAAACGTAAACGCGATAG
>NJDC01000022.1:0-32496 GCA_002245475.1 Calephelis virginiensis | reverse complement strand
ACGAAAGTGAACTATGCGAACACGGAACTTTCTTAAAAAATATTTTACGCCTCTATCTCCGAATTCGTCGGCAAACGTACAACCAGCGCGCACCCGCGACTAGCCGAAGGTACTAACACCCGTATTTAAGAAGCATACTTGGCTATAAGTAATGAAACAACGCTGTGAGAAGTTCTACATTTAGCTATGCGTTCCTTGTATCAAGCCATCCAATTCATAAACAATGCTTAAAACTTACTTAGCTCATAGTGTTGAAATCAGTTCTGTTATTGGTCCGTTTAAAATAACCTATTTTATTGACGGCCGAAATTGACATTTTTTTTTGTTTGCTTGTTATTTATTTAACACTTTATTGCACACAAAAACTAAAATACACAAAATACACGAGAAGTTAAAAATGCACAAAAGGCGAAAGAAATTATTATTTGTTCATTTCATTAAGCCTTTGAAATGGCTTAAGCCGTTCAAGTGTTAATCGTTTGTGCGGTTATCCATTAATCGGTTTAACCCGTATATTGGATAAGCCTTTTAATCAGGTTAAGCCGGGTTAAGCGAATTTCGTTTGCGATAGGGTTTTGAAGGAGTTTTTATAGGGTTTTTTGGGCTTTTAATTTGATTAATTCAACCGCTTACCTATTGGGTTAAAGAACCCTCTCCGCCACTCTTTGCGTATGTGTTGTGTAAAAACAAAAAATAAATCTAATTTCTAAATATTAAAGTGAAGAATCGCTTGCGTTTGATCAAATAATTGCCTAATGTTAAACAATGGCGAATGTATTTTGATTGGGTTTTAGCTTAACCCGAATGGTTTTATTGAACAGCTTGATTTGAGTTCATTTTGAAACCGGTTAGCGATAAACCCTATAAAGGGGTTTTCGGTTAACCCGCGGTAATTTAAAGTTAATTTTAAAAAAATCCTTTATTTCCTTGAACGGGTTACCTGAATAGGTTTTCTTAAAATCAGCTTTAAAAAACCGCTGAAAACCCCTTAAAAGGGTAAGCGGTTCCGGGCGCTGTATTTGCAAATGTATGTAGTATAGGATTTCGATAATCACGTTTAATTTTTTGCGTTTATTAATTTTCATTAATATAAATTATCAAACTCTTCCTCACTGCTGTAATCTATTCTTGTTAATTAATCATTAACTTACAATAATTGTTACAAATAAACAACCTTAAAATTTTCACTTGACACAAAGAACTTGATACTTTGCGTTCCTTATAGTAGCTCGGTAGCTATTTTAGCTATGCGTCGATTTTGACAAACGCATAGCGGTTGAATTTACTCAGATATCGTTTATGGATAGGTTTGAATGTCCCTATACATTCGTGGGCAATATGAGACCTCCTAGTGTTGTTTATGAATACGGGTGTTAGTTCCACAATGTGGTAAGTGGCAAACCTATCGCCAACCAGACACATCCCGTCCCTGGCAATGTTGGTTTTGCTGTATCCGGGGATTGAACCCGGAAAACCTCTTAAGTCAAGTCCGCAGCAGCAGCAGGACTAGCACAAATTTCTCTCAGTGATAACAACTTTACAAACGTTTACAAATGGGTCAATGTGTCATAGATAAATAAATCCCAAGAACGAATATGTGAGTTTTATTATAAAAATCCATAAGATTCCTTTTTCACACCATGGGTATCCTTTTCGTCGCGTATGCTTGCGCGCAATGTTCTGCCAAGAGCTTCATCTAGACACTGGGCTGCGATACTGAAAAGAGATTAATAATAAGTTGTTTTAAAAAGTCTCCACAATGACATAATTTTTCTGATTTCTAATCCACTTCGAAAACAGGAGGCTCCTATATTTTTTTATGTATGTCAATCGATTTATGAACCGATTTTATATATTTTTAATAGAAACAGCGTACTTCCGAGGTGGTACCATGCCCAAATTTGGATATGATGGAATCCCAGGTCAGCCAGAGTAACGCGCCAAGTGTTCGGTCGTACTATTCTTTTAAACCTGTCTAGCTTTTCCCACATCCCTTATTCTTTATATAAATTCCAGTTTGAGAGATTCAACTCTCGATAATACCCGAGCGATAACTAACATTGTAAAACAATAATTTTATAAACTGGGTGTATTTGACACGGTAGCGAAAACTTCTGTGGTAGTTTAGATACATATCAATCTTCGAAATTCCTTTACAGTTTTTGTCGGAAACAAGTGCTTAAATATTTAAGTTTTTCAGTCCGCAATGTATAGCGAACAAAGTAAATGCATTAAGCCGCGTGTTGCGAGCTGTAAGTACCGAACTAACACGCTGTTTTATTACATTGCTGTTTTTAGTAAAAATGTATTATTTATTTATTATTAAATAAAAATCGAGTTGCGTTAGATAGTTTTAATGAAATAATAGTGCAATCCATAAAAAAATATACAAATATTTTTGAAATATTCATGAAAAATCCGACACAAAATTCGAACTATTGATGCATGTCTATCATGTACAGAATCTAAGGTTTCATTTTTCGTTACGCTGTCATTTACACGGTGTATAAAATGTAAAAGGACGTGACTTATTGACCACTTATGACTAATTATAATTGAATACCAATTTTGGTGAATTTGACGCAAATTTCTACTTGACTAATGGCAAAATACTAACGTGAATGCCAAAACCTAAAGAAAGAAATAAAGAAAGATGTAATAAAGAGTTTATCCTTACATTCCCTGACTGATGGCATCCTTGAATGTTTTTGGAGCACAACTGCCTGGCCCGCTTAATGATATGGTGCTACATTTACATAGGACGTCCGGCAAATTGGCTGCTTCTTCTTCACTACAATAATATTTTGGGTTTCCCGTCACACCGACCACTAGAGATATCACACTGCAACTTTCCTCCTCTGCAGAAGGATCTACCACACACTTATCTCCTATTTTGCATAACGTAACCTGTAAGTTATACAAGATACATATTTTGTGACGAAAACTAAACACGTATAAGGATCCCTCCATTAATTATGTGATTTTTGTTTTTTACCACTTGGCGATACATAGTGGTCGCAGTAGAGTGCAGATCAGTGACTCAGGTAGAGATAAATAAATCTCTTTACGTATTCCTTCCTCCATAATGACAGTGTCATGTTCCGTTCTAGAGGGCCAGTAGACTATGCCTCACACCTTGGCCACAAGACAACGACGCATCTATAGCATCTATGGTGTCTATAAATTACTGTTATCAGTTATTATCAGTTGAGTATTGGGCTTGTTCAATAATAAAAAATATTGATGTGTAATATTGTCCTTGGACCGAAAAAGCAATTTGCAGTTCATAAATAGTGCCTTTAACCTTTTCGCCGCCATTGACTTGATATAAGGTCGGTATCTACATGTCGTGCCCCACACGCCATGATTTTATATCAAGTGTAGTTTGGATCAAATTTTACTAATCTTATGTATTAATACGTGATGCCAAAACTTTGGACCCCTTTTTACGAAAATTGCGCGGACGCAGGAGCATAAAATTTAGCACACTTATAGTTTATGTTTAGGAGAAGTGCAGAACGCTAATATTTTTCAATAATAATGCTTATAAAGTGCAATAAATCAATAAATAAAACTTTACCCACACTACCATACATTTGACTCATGCAAACAATTATCATCAGATAACGATAAAAGATTACAGATAGCGCACTAAAAAGTTTGGAAACAAAGTAGCTGATCTTGAGAAATGGAGATGGTGTTCTTATCAACAAGATATTAAAATTTGTTATGGTCGTATTTCTACCAATGGGAGACTAGTAGTATTCTTAATTACTACAGGTTTTCTATCTCTTGTAATGTGAATGGTTAAATCTTCGATTGACGAAATTTCCAAATCCGGTTTCCATTACAGCATTACAGGACTTTTAGGTTCCTTATTATTTGACGGATTATTTATTTTTAGTTTTAATTACGGTAATGCATTGCTTGGCGTCAGTGGCACGATGTTGATTCATTATGGTGGCGGCGAAAAGATTAATGAAAAATAATTAAAAGAGACGCCGAACTTCACCGCCCGCCCCTCTCTCGAGATACATTGTGGTTTTTGCTGACTCTCCCCTCTCTCGACTCTTACTTGTTAGTGGACGATACCTGAGCGACCAAGAAGTAGAGTGAGCTGTGATCAAGCGAAATTAAGTCGCTCTAGGTGTCACTCAGAAGAGAATGCCGAAAACAGTTTTCAATTAAATTTAAATAACAAATTTAATATGCACGTTTTTTGGAATTAACACTTGTACTTACCCACTGTATACTTTATTTAACACTTTCTGTTACTTTCTAGCCAACCGGTTTCACTTTTTACAGTATCATCAGGGCTTTGAAACTAAAGATAAAAAGAACTTTTTTGAAATCACTTTGAAATTTGAAATTCAATTGATTTTTTTTTAAACCAAAAAAGTCCTTTTTATCTTTAGTTTCAAAGGCCTGATGATGATCTAAAAAGTGAAACCGGTTGGCTAGAAAGTAACAGAAAGTGTTAAATAAAGTATAGGTACAGTGGGTAAGTACAAGTGTTAACTCCAAAAAACGTGTATATACAATTGAATTCCACCAAGTGCCGATAGCAAGTATAGATTCTAACAAATTTAATTACAAAGTAGGTACTTTTTTTTTAAATTACAAAGTGAGTAATTGAAATTATCTTTGCATTGGTTGGAATTCCGATTCAATCCGAGCAGTAAAACATTTTTCTGACGCCAAAAAGGAAGAGGAGAGGTTTTTAATTTGACTGATGTATTTGACCGCCTTGTTGGTCGAGTGGCCTAACTACACGTACACGCCTAACTACATTGACCAAAGCGAGACTCGGGTTCGAGTCATGACGGGGGCAGGCATTTGTGTGATGAACATTTATTTAGATGTCTGCATATCCGAGTCTGGGTGTCTATTAAATTTATTCTTTTTTTTTTATGATATTGGAAGGCTGTTTGCCTAGCAGACGGATTTCCTGATGGTAAGAAATTCTCGCCGCCTAGAGACACCAAAGGTGGTAATGGTGCGTTGCCAACCTTAAGGCCGGGTTGTTAGGCCTTGAGCAAAAGTAAGTTTACCGGCTACCTTACCCTCCAACCCGGAACACGTCACGACGTTATGGCGGCAGGAATAGGTAAGGCGGTGGTACCAATCCGAGTGAGTCGCTGCGAAACTCTACCACCTAGTCAGATGTCACGGTGTTAGTGACGGAAGCCTATGCTCGCCTTTTACGAGCTGCCTGGCAGAAAGGCAAAAGGTCTATTCTGCAAAGGAGCCCGGACCAACTCGAATCTATTTAAGTATTTCTACATATTAGAATCGTTGAGTAACACCCATAACACAAGCATGTAATTTACTTACTCTGGGGTTAGATTCAATTTGTGTAACTTGTCCAGAAATACCCATTTATAATCTTCATGACCTTTGCAAGGCAAGAAGAAAGAGCAATTGGTCTATATGAGTTTGAGTCTCTTGGATTTTTGCCTTGTTTTAAATGGGGAGTATTATCTGTTTTTTTCCAAGAACCAGGGAAGAAGAAGTTTATAAGTTTTAATAGGTAGAGTTTTGTATTAACAGGCGAATGAATTACAAAAGAGTCAGAGATGCCATCATGTGCTGGTTCATATTCTGGTATCTATTCAAGTGTTTCTATGTATTAGTATCGTTGACAATACCCATAACACAAGCATATAATTCGCTTACTTTGGGGTTAGATTCAATTCGCGTGACTTGTCCAGGGATATTTATTTATTTTATTTATGTATATAACGCGATTACTCGTCCAATAGCCAACCGATTTTGTTTGTGTCCATTCACATTAAAGCCCTACATTCCTTTTGTAACAAGACTTTTTTCATATTGGCACCACATGTCCATATCATACTTTCACTCACAGTGCCATAAATACTATGAGCATGTTTTATATTATGAACTCATAGATGTCAAAGTGAAAAAAATATTTTTAATTTCAAACAGTCGAATACGAGCCACGTACATTAGAAACTGCATTTTTTTTTGTTTTTGTTATATGAAGCCATGAGAACCATAGTGGCCTAAATGTTACAATAATGAGTTTACGATTTCTTACAATAATTATAAACAAAATCATTAACTCAATTTTGTAAAAAAAAAATAGGGAACCATAGGGTTCTTATGACCTAATATTATGTTTGCTATTATATGTATAACATAAAAAAAGATAATTTTAGGAGTGCCTAAAACTAGGCTAAACTTATTAATCCTCACCAATAATGGTACTGATCCAACATCTAACAACTTGCTGTCAAAAGGATCATCAGACAGCTGAAGATCAACATTTCCTCCATCCATAACAGCAGCTTTTACGTATGGTATTCTAGTATTGAACAATGCTGCTTTTACCGCTAGCGATACAGCATCAAAAAGGTTACCACCACATTCCAGAATCTGAAATTCAATACATATTGTATGAATAAGCCCATATTTGTCAAATATCTCAAGAATCATGTCGACAGATGACTTTTCCAATTAATAATGTTTTAATTTTTTACATTAATTTAATTAAAATTAACATTATTATAAGCTTGTAAAACTATTTTTAAGAATAGGAAAAACAAAATCTTCAAGAATGATGTTAGTTAGATAAAGGAAGAGTGAGATCTTCTAACACAAGTAGTGAATTACTTAAAAGAAGATCTCCAGACCATGCTAATTACGTTAATGTTTTTTACTGAAATAAATATATATTTTTTTTAATTTTAAGATGGCGTACCTTATAGCACAAAGCCAGCTTAAAAAGAATAACTGTTGTGCAGTGTTCGTATATACACGCCCCTGTACCCACAGAACTAGGCTGAGGCACAACCAGGACACCCACAACTAGCCGAAGACACTAAATCCCACAATGTGGTAGGCAGCAAACCTATTGTCAACAGGGGACACATCCAAACCCGGGCAACGTTATTTTTATTGGAAAATTTAAAAATACAACCTAGTTGGGTTGTTCGAGTATCAAAAGCGGAACGTCAAGAAGTCAAGTCCTGTACTGGAAGGCTATACTAGTGAGGAGATACCCTCAAAACTACTGTCTCAAAATCTATCAGACTCACTCAACCTCCACCTTACACTTTCTGTCACAACAATAGTAGTGCTTTTAATTGTTGGCTTGGATTGATTGGAGATGTCAGCTGTAAGCTAAGCTATAGCAAGTATTTAACTTAGCCTTGAACCAAGCTTTATGTTAACACAATCTCCTGTAGATAATACATGGTCGTAGTGAGGTATGGGCAGAGGAGGCGCAGCCTCCCTAACAGAGCGGTCACTTAGAACTGAAATGGCCCAAATGACTGAAAACTGTTTAAACGGGCAAATCATGAGAGTGTATTTATATGTCCCCGGTTGGCGATAGGCTTGCCACCTATCACATTGTAGGACTTGGTATCTTCGGCTAGTCGTGGGTGCCCTGGTTGTGCCTCTGCCTGCCTCTTCGTGGATATGGGCGTGAAGATACTTTTTTTTTGCATTTAAGGTGTGGACAAGATATTTATCTATGACAAAAAAAAAGAAAACGGACCGAGAAATTTTAAAAAAAATGTGAAAACCTGCACTGAATTTTAATCAAATAAAGCTATTTCTGATTATTATATTATATTTTAAACTATCACCTCATATCTATTACGTACTTATATGAGATATATCATGAATAAAACAATGTGGTCTAGAATTTTCTTTGTCTGTCCCTTGAGAATGGTCGACTGGCTACCATCCTTAAGACAATGTGTACTGTTTTCAATAAGAAAACTATAAATCATATACATATATGATTTTAAAGTTTTCAATATGGAACTTTTTTTCATTTCATTTATCACTGAATCACTTATCAATTTTATTTTTGTATTTGATTTTAATACTTACTAATATATCTACATAAAGTTTCCAGCATTGCTTTCCTTCGAATATACATAGTTGTTTTAGATTAAAAGCTTGAGAGGAGTGATAGGCACGTTGCATCAGGCTTGATATACTACTCGCAAGCTGTTCTCCCCCTCTACCTTCAAATTCTGGTGCAGCATTTGCAGAGCTGCAACAGCATTATTAGTTATTTTAAAAATATTGTACACCAAGGAAGTACAAAGACATTATCATTCATATAACATTTGGGATTATTTGCATTATTTCTTTAATTATTGTGTTACACCAGAAAAATAAGTTTATACAAAAACTAAACTTATTTCCTGTTGGCAGTATCCTGCAGTCAACCTTTGGGTTAATAGGGAGACTCGAGTACATATACCACACATATGCTATAAATTCCTGTTGCATTATCTCACACAGTGCACCCTTGATGTGCGAATTAGAGATATACACAATCTGGGTTACTTTTGAAAAAAAGTATCTTCAGGCCCATACCCCGAAGAAGTAGGCACAACCAGGGCACCCACGACTAGCCGAATACACTAAGTCCCACAATGTGATAGGTGGCAAGCCTATCGCCAACCGGACACAAATCCAATCCCGAGCAACATTTTTTTATTAGAAAATTGGAAAAACTACATTTTCTTTTTGTCGCCCGACCCGGGATTCGAACCCGGGACCTTATGAAGTGAAGTCCAATACCTGGACTGCTAGACCACAGAGGCGATCTGAATGATAATAATTCGCTAGTATTACATTCAAGAGTACAAAATGATACAAATCCGATTCCAATTTGAATCAAATCGTGATTTGTGAGTAACCATCCTGATCTGCGACCCCATTTGGTATTATGCAAATTTAACACTATGCAGCGCAACGCCAGTCTTTCGTACGTGAGACCAACACCATTCCGCCCGTCATGCTATGCAGTGGTCTGTGGAATCAGTTACCGAGGGCAATATTCCCAAACGATTATGATTTAGGAACCTTCAAGAAAAGAGCGTACTCATTCATTAAAGGTCGGCAACGCATCTGTGATACTCTTGGTGTTGCGGATATACGTTGGCGGAGGTGATCACTTTCAATCAGGTGGCCCACTTGCTCGTTTGCCTCCTCTTCTATAAAAAAACACAAATGTGTCGTTAAATATCAAAAGTAGTAAAATCCACTTGGGTCAAAAAGTATTTTTTCATATTCTGTCGATAGTTGATGACAAGTAGAATAGCTTGTCAAATTCAAATTTAGATATATCCATGAATTTCCTATAGAAAAACAGGTTTTAAATTCAACTGTATTTCAAAGTTGGTAATATCCATCATTAGGTATAAATCAAAAGTGGTAATATCCACGACAGCCAATCACAGGGCATGACGCATCCATCATGGCGGTCAGTGTCAATAAAAAAACGAGACTGTATGTTGCAGCTCTTCATTTATTATTGATATTAATTGATAAATAATACATAAAATAATGAGTGGCATACAAAAAGTTGCGCCAGACAAACCCAGAAAGCAATTACGAAATCCAAATTTATCGAAACGTTGTAAGGAGAAGCAGAAACTGTAAGTAAACATTACATGCCTACCAGTAACTACCTGTTTGAATTCTAAAACCAATAGGGTTGTGACTTCCAATAGAATGTCCGAAGCTGAGTGAATTGTTGCAATTTATATAGGTACCTACTTCATTTGGTTTTTACGGGATTGCGTCAGAAGGAGGGTTATGTTTTTAATATTTAGTTTGATCCCGTTTATTTATTTTTGCTTCCAATCTTGTGAATGTTTTTCTACTTCTTTTACTGAACCGATTCTTATGAAACTTTACATATGCATTAAGTTCCCTGTACAATACAACATAAACTGAAGGTATCGCAGTGCCCTCGCCAAGTCAAGCAAAAAATTTGAATATTATTAATTGAATATTATTATTGACTTTTTTGAATTAAGTTAGGTTATTTATTAGGGCAAAATTATATACTTGTTTCTATAAGTACCTACAATAATATATCGAATTTGTTAGTAGCTGACTAGGTATGTTTTTTTTTACATTTACAGATATTCAGCTACCTCCTTACCAACAAAACCGAACTGTCACCAAAATTCTAAAACATACAAATGCAGTTCTTTAACATCAGGAGATACGTTTTTTTTTCATAAATTATTTTATGAAAACCCGTCAAAAATATATCAAGATAACTTCATGTTAAACAAAAAGGAACACGCAATACCAAAGAATTTTCAACAAGATATTTTGTACGCAAGTATCCGATAAATACGTTGGTACCAGTTTGTTTAAAATGTTTTTTAGGCATATTGAAACTAAAGAAAGGACGAGTACAGGGAGTGCTTAAAAGACATATGCGCTCAGGTGGAATGGCAAAAGAATTACGAGGAGGTGATAGAAAAACATTCACATTCGCAACGCGAAAAGAAGCAATTGAAAAATTCATTCAGTCTTTTACACCTTTAGAAACGCATTATTGTCGTGGAAAAGACCGTCACCGTGTATATTTGGCTCCCGATTTGTCTATTAAAAGAATGCACGCAATGTATAATGACCAATCCTTGCCAGGATATTCGGTAACGGTTTTTTTTATTTTAGAAAAGTGTAACACTTCTTTTAACATTGGTTTCGGTGCTGTTCGGCAAGATGTTTGTTCTACTTGCCTACAACTATCAGAAAACATTAAAATAGAAAAAAATGGTGGTAAAAAACAAGAGTTCATGGTTCAAAAAAGAATACATAAGCTGCGGGCAAAAGCTTTTTCAATTATTTAAGGGAGGAAAAAGAAGGACTTGTAACCCTTTCATTCGATTGCCAGAAAAATCTACCCATGCCTAAAATTCCTGACCAGGCGACATATTATTCCCGACAAATTTACCTTTTTAACTTTGCTGTAGTTGAGGGCTCATCACGGACTTCTTTAAAAAAAGAAAATGTTTTTGCATATTTGTGGACGGAAGATGTTGCAGCAAAGTCATCTAATGAGATATGTAGTGCTTTGCACCATGCGTTATGTTTACTGGATCTGAATGGCATTAAAACCTTTCGGCTTATGGCTGACGGCTGCGCGAGCCAAAATAAAAACAGAATGATGGTTGGTATGTTTATGAAGTGATTCAGTACAGCTCCCCGACATATCAAACGAGTAGAGCTCATATACCCAGTAACTGGTCACTCATTCATGCCCCCAGATAGGGTTTTTGCCTACATCGAAAAAAGATGCCGTGCTCGTGAAAATATAACAAACGCTCAAGAGTATATAGAACTTATTTCTGAACATGAGACAATACGCCATCTGGGCACTGAAGTTCCTATTTTTGATTGGCGCACTGCTACAGAAAATATTGTAAAAAAATCCGATAAACTGCATTTCAAAATCAGTACAGTGAAGAGAATCATAATAAAACGGTCTATGACGTCCACAAATATGTTGGTGAGAGGAGAAACCTCATACAATAGTGACATTGGAACATCTAAAAGTAATTTAGCCCGAGGTAAAAGAATAACGCAATTACATCCAGAACGTTTGCCTTGTGGAGTTTCTGTTGCCCAGGCAAAATTGACTGATGTCCAAAATCTTTTAAAAAAACATTACGGTGACGAATGGAAAAATATAGATGACTTAATCTTTTTTAAAAATTTATTAGAAAGGGACAATAATTTACCCCAGGGTGAAATTGAGAATTGTCATGGTCAAGAGATGGAAGAGGTGATTAATTTTGTTTGATTTTCGCAAACTACTACTCTATTATCTACTTATTTAAGTTTTAGAGAAATTTTAATTTCAAACTATTGTTATTAAAATTTATAATGATGATGAATTGTATCAAAAATGGTAATATCCACAGTAGATCTTTTCCAAAACTGGTAATATCCAAGCGTTTATATCAAACCTAGTAAAATCCAATCAATTTCTGCTTTTTGTGCCGTAATTATCCACAGACAAGGTAAGATTGTACATTATTCATCGTTTTCTGACCCATATGGGGTTATCTTGCTCAAAAGAGACGTAAATAGAACCTGCATTAATAGGATAAATTAAAATACGTCATTCTGTAAAAGCGTCTTTAACGGATTTTACCACTTTTGCTGTTCACCGACACAAATGCAATGAACTGCATCCAATCGCAAAAATATCTAACCAATTGATAGTGTTGGCTTTAGAATTTAGTTGTTTCCATTATTAATAAATCAACCACTTGAATTACGCGAGGCTTATATCTACGTATTTATCTGTTCAAAGCAATGAGCAACAGCCACCATTAAAAAAACAATATTTTTTTGCCCTTTCTCTATTTTTTTTTATTTTTTGGGGTGCTACAATCTGTTTCATTTATGTTTCACATCTGAGGGCCCCTGAACTTGGAACTCTAGTACAATGCACCACCTAAGCCTTCAGTAGCTACGACACAGATTTCAAACACTTTAAGATTAGACTGATTAAAGAGTGTTGACAAATTTGAAAAGACACAAGTCAAATTTGGTGTTTAATGATGTCATTAATCTCGTTGAACGATAGGTTGGGGTGCCAGTGTAACGTAACCGATCAACCGCCAGGCTGGATATTCTATTTCGATCGCATTTATGTGATGAACATTAGATGTCTGCATTTCTGTGTCTAGGTGCGTTTATTCAATTTATCCTGGTATCTATTTAACTATTTCTATGTAGTTCTAATGTTGACTAACATCCATAACACAAGCACATAATTTATTTATGGGTTCAGATTCAATTTGTTAAAATTGTTCAGGGATATTTATTTAGATATCAGTAAGCAGCTGCAGATATTACAATGTGAATGTAATACATTTTCACATTAAAAAAAAATTCAGAACCTTTGAACATAGATAATATCAGATGTTTTGATGTAAAAAGTATTTTTACCAATCAACAAAAAATTCAATTTTCCCCAATCCAGGTTTATCTGAACTAGGGGCATCTATTTCAGTTTTGACACCAACGAGGATATCGGTGTTAGCTAGCCGCAGCCTTGCAGATCCACTTGCATGGCTAACAACATCCGTTTCAAGTTCCATCGGTCTGTAGTCAATATTTGATCTTCCATCAAAGCGAAAGTCATCCTACAAAATAAGATATTCATATATATAATATTTACTATCATTTTGTGATGACTTATGTCACTTCAAATAAAAGGTGATAGATATGATAGATAGTAGACATCTCAACTCTCAAGGACTTGAGAAATTTATTAGAATTATAACTGTAAACTTTGTTCCTCATTGGTCGAATGGCTAGCATACACATTTGGACCAACCAACCGCGAGGCTTGGGTTCGATTCCCGACAGAGGCAGGCATTTGCGTGATGAACATTTAGATATCCGCATCTTCGGGTCTGAGTGTTTATTAAATTTATTCAAGACACCCAAAATTATCTTATGATACGTTAGTCCCACAATGTGATAGTTGACAAATCTATTTTATGTGAGCGGTCAGCACACAAGCACATGGGTCTCATGATGGTAAAAGGCGACTGTAGTTTTAAGACACTTCAGATGTTTTAAGTGCGTTGCTTTGCTGGCGCCGAGACGTTAGGCCTATTGTGCAAGTCTAATACAAAACTAGAGGCATTATAGCGGCAGGAATAGGTAAGGCAGTAAATCTTTACCACACAAGGTACTGCATAGCACCTTGCTTTACCACCTGTGGACTAGTTGGTATTGACCTATTTTCCACAGATTAATTAAATCTTTTATCAAAGCCTTGTTTATTTTTCTAAAGCATCCTGCTTTTTTTCCATATTTTTTTTTATAATATAAAAAATTGTGAACAAAAGAACACTTCAAAAAATTTTTTAACTGTGCCACTGATTACATGCCCTAGAGCAGCCTTTCCCAAAGTGGGCGATAACGCCCCCTTGTGGGCGCTGGAAGCCTAGAGGGGGGCGGTATAAATCTTGAAAAAAATGTTTTTTTTTTTAAACTAGGCGCAACAAATGTAATTGAGGTTATTGACAAGAAAAAAACGAGGGGGGGGGGGCGCTACAAAACAACTGATTTTCAAAGTGGGCGTTACATGAAATAAGTTTGGGAACCTCTGCCCTAGAGAGACCCATATTTCTCATTAAAAGTAATAAAATTTGCTAGTCAGAAGATCTAGTCATTAAATAGAACCTATTAACACTCGTAAACAGTTTAGGGACAGTACAAATATATATACATTAATTAATCTAAAATTAACATGTTACTATTAATATCCACAGTAGATGAATTATTTATCAAAAAAACGGATGTGGCATTTTACTAGACATTACTATACCAGATTTAGTCCTACCAATTCATAAATGTACACTGGTGAGATTGAGTGAAATTAAAGTGAGTGGGGGCAAGAGGAAAAATGGGTAAAGTTGAAAAACTAACAAAAAGTACCTCAAACTTTAAACAAACAATGTGAGTTACATGATTTTCCTCAGGAGTGTTTATTTACAAGAAAACAGTGCTTTTTCATGTTACTCCGTTGCTTGTAACTATTGATCTAGGTAAGATATTTATGTCAAATTTAAGATAAATAATATTAATTTTGTAATTTTGATGGGATATAATAAAAATAAAAAGCTTTCTATCTTACCCCGTTTTAATAATCCATGCAATGATACAAAAAGCCACGTATTACCAAAGTGTTTAAATGACTTTCAAATTTCTGCATTTTATTGAAATTTACTGCTTTTGATAATAAGCTAATATAGCCTGAGTTCAAATACATTATTGGACAACAAATTGATGAACATCAGGTTTTCGTTTCTTTCCTTAGTTTAGAGTTTTAGTGGGCTTGCAGTTTAGAGCGGTTTTTGATTTGGTTTGCTTATTTTAAATCGAAATAAGTCATCTATAAAAAAAAGTTCAATTTATTGAACATGCCAGATAAATCACATACCACTTGACTTTGAAATTGAATTAATATTTTGTAAAATGTTTAACATGATACACATGAAGATTATTTATAAATTATAGATAGGACTATATTTAAGTATTTAAGTCCTGTTACCTTTTAATTTTTATAAAATATGTTTTTTATTTAAAATTGAGAATCGTAGTCCTTTTCATCCAACGTTGGGGTAATATAAAAATATAATTAAAATATTTATAAATGTATGTCAATAGCTAAGGAAATTTAATACTCAATCAATAATAAAGCTTATGCCGATGAGTCTAAATACTGTTTCAATCTTACCCCTTGATGATTTTATCAGACCTTTCAGTTATGTGGACTTGAAGCCTAATGTTTTAAGTGTTTTACAAAAGAAATATATAAACAAATGGCTTCAATTATATGCAACGTCAAAAGTGCTACATTTACTTTCTCAGAAACCCAATCTCGAGTTGTGCAAGTGTTAAACAGGGCTTTAGAATAATCATACCATCTTCCTCGGGCACTCACTTTATCTAAGAAAATTGTAATAAACTATTAAAGTGTCTAATGAAAAAAACTGTATCGAAATTCGTCGCAAATGGAGAGCAATTTCACTAACACTTTATAGCACAATCAAAAAATGATCTATTAAATAACGATGAAATTATGTATATATTGTTAATTTACGAACCTGGACACCATCTAGTATATAAAGTTTTTCGCCAGGACTAAGTAGTAGCCCTGCCATGATTTTTATTTATGCCAATTACAAGAGAAGTGGCAAGAATATTTAAAATATAGGACTTAATAGAAGCGCATAAATTGATACATTTACTTTATAAATTAAAACAATAAATAAAGATTCGGAACTTTATAACCTCTTCTTCTTCTTTGCTAGTGATGGCTTCCAGTCGCTACTTGGCAACTGACGGTGACATTGACAAGCTAAGCTTGGGCAAAAAATATCAAAATATCGATATTTCTTCAGAAAAAAAATCGATATAAATCATTGATATTTTTCCCGCGATATATCTACTTTCGATATTTATAATCGGGTATCAACATCGATATATTTTTAAAGCTCTAATGTCTGCCCATGACTTACATCACGTATTTGACAAATTCGGTTTATTAAATTTAGAAAAGAGTAGATAGGCAGCAGGCTGCATGGGTTTCTTTTCGTTTTTGTTTCTTTGCTTCAAACACAAACAAAAAATAGTCAATGACCTGAGTCCCTACCATGAACGCTTATAGCAGTATTAATTCCATCTTGCTACATGTCCGATGTTTCTCCAATGACAATGAGTATTATTGAAATAATAATGTGAGCTTATCGTAACCCTCTGCTCGTCTTTTTTGTTTGTTTGGTTGGTATAACTAACTGCGTGTGTTAGAGTGCTGGTAGTTGGTACGTCCGTTGTTTGTTGGGCTGTGACGGGCGACGGGCGAGTAAGATAAGCATAGCTCATTGTTATTTTTTTTCAGTGTGAATTATATTTATGATAAAACGTCATGTCTGATATGTGGAAGTTCTTTAAAAAAAAGAACCAAGAACCTGTTTCTTGCAACTTGTGCAGTAAAACGTATTAAACTTGTGGAAACGCTACGAATTTGACAACACATTTAAAATGAAGTACTAAATACATATAAAATTCGTCGATAACCGAAAAGTCTAGCAATGAGACTGTATTTGTTAAGTCGGTAAGCTTTGATGACAACAGTGTTAATGTAAGTCTCAAAAGATTCAAAAATAAAATTACAATAGTGCAGAAATATCGATATATCGAAATAAACATTTTTCCCCATTTGCTCATCCCTATGAGAAGCATCAGCATGACGCACTTGACAGCTGAAATATTTTCCTTTTTCCAAAGAGTAAAGCCACTTCCCAGTCTAGCGAAATTAAAAACAGAAGAAAAAACTTTCCGCAGAAAATAATGGGGGATATAGTTATGTCCCTCCCTTTTTCTGGTTTCTCTTTTCCTCAAAGACAATGTCCTTCAAAGGACAAAGTAGTTCCATCGACTATACATCCCAATAGACGCCGCCTATAAAGCAATAAATAAGGCAACACGGTTCTGTCACCACATAAGTGTAATTGTTCTAATGTAACTTAGGTATTACTTAAAAAGATATGAACAGTATCGACCAACGTATAGTTCTCTTACTAGTCTGTGGTATCGACCAGGTTTGTGACCTGTAAACATTGTCGTGTTATTGTGTAAAAAATAAAAAAAAACGGATATAAAATGACTGTTTGTTCAATTAAATGGTAGGTACGGTAGACATTTCAAATTACCGAAACGATGGTACAACTTTCCGTAGGTTGATAAAAATAATAACATTCATAATTACATTTTGAATTATTTGATGTTTATCGGAGTTCTTATTCTTTCTTTAAGTTTTGGCGTTCACGTTAGTATTTTGCCATTCGTCAAGTAGAAATTTGCACCATATTTTATATTAATTTTAATCAATTATAATTAGTCATAAGGCATCTGTAAGTCATGTCAGGCTCTTGGGTAAAGCGGCGGCCTCAATACACAAGCTCATATAAGGAGATTTGGCGGCAACCAGGAAATACACGATACGCTAATTTCTTCATGATTATTTCATGTCTCTTTTTAAATGAATCTTATTTTTTAAATCAACTTGCCGTATTCACAATCTTAAATTTGGTCTCATCAATACTAAATTGACATCAGTCTTACAGCTCCACTGATAAATACGTTTAACTAAATAAGTAATTACTTAATACTAGTCAACGATAATTTGATTCCTGTCTTTTTTAGGACTTTGTCACTGATAGTGGATAGATTGATACCGAAGTGTCGTAAAAAAACAGCGTACGTTTATTCTTTATTATTTACAGCTATTTCTAGATCTTCTTGGGTATATGAAATAGGTCGTCATTTTTTCTGGTATAATTTCGCTGCATCTACAAGTAAATAAATATATATCAAATATCACTAATAATTAACTAAAGAAATAATAGCCAAGAAGTTGGAATGGTAATTAAAATTAATTGAAATCTATCACTATGACCTTGACCAATGGTGATCTTTTGCCAACCAAACACAATAAACACTCGTATTTACCTTAAAACCGTAATATTAAGTTTATTTTAGCATAATAATGATTTCAGTAGTATAAAATGAAAAGAAACAGTGACAGACTCCTACTTTCTAATAACTACAGAATAAAACTACAAACTCGTAGTTTAGAAACAAAATATTAATTCAAAGTTTGACATTCACTGCCTCGTTTAAAAATGGTGAAGACCAGACGATTTCATCCGATCTTTACCCATCAGGGGTAAGTACGGATAGCAGCTGACAGCGATCCTAGACATGACTTTATTAGAGCTAACTAGCTATTGTTACCTAAAACCGAGTGTTTAGAAGAAATAATAACAAAATAAGCAGTATTTTTGAAAAATAGTATAACAAAAATGCGTGGGCAAGATCGGATATAAGAAAATTTCACAAAAATTTCCTTGGTTTTCTAATTTCACCATAACACACTTTCGGAAAGTCGGAACGGCTGGCGAAAACTGAAGGCCGATGCAAAATAAATTGGCGTTGTACGCAATGTTGTCAGCATTAATAAATACCGTTCCATTTGGATAAATTATGATGTATACGATCTTAACCCGTTTCCGTTCTTACCCCAACATAGCTTAGAAACCAAGTTGTGCAGGCGAAGCTGCGTGAAACTGGTAGTAATCTATATACTAATAACTAGCAGTTTCAGATGACACAAAACCTATGTCACTCAGGGATAATGTAGCATTCAAAAGGTGAAAGAATTTTTGAAATCGGTCCAGTAGTTTCGGAGTCTATTCATTTCAAACAAACAAAACATTCAAACATTTCCTCTTTATAATATGATATGAGTATAGATAAAGATTTGAATGTTTGTTTTTACTCTAACCACGAACAATAAATCGTTACGCACATACAAAAATCGAAGGTTTTTATTTATTTAATTTATAACTACCAATCCGATACGTGTTTCGCTACGTATGCTACTACTACTACCACCATCATTACGACTACTACCTACTATTAATACTTCAACAGTACTACTACTTTTAAAAATCCAAATCCGTTCAGCCTATCTCTAGTTAGGAGTGTTGTAACTAACACGGTCCTCTTAAGGTTACACTATTTATAACATGTACGACTGAACCGTTTAGGCTGAAAATTGGTGGGGAGGTAGCTTAAAACCGGGAGAAGGATATAGGATACTTTTTATCCTGTTCGATTGTGAGGAAACTGGGAAAAATAACATTTTAATTTTTCCCATACAAACTGAACGGACGGATTGAAGTTCGCGGGAACATTTAGTATTATATAGTTAATTAAAATTTGTCTTTTATATTTAAAATGTATTTTATTTCCAACCCATTATATTACATAAATTAAAAACCTAGTGCTATTTAGTTATTAAAAACCTAGTGCTATTTAGTTATTAAAAACCTAGTGCTATGTAGTTATTAAAAACCTAGTGCTATTTAGTTATAAGAAACCTAGTGCTATTTAGTTATTAAAAACCTAGTGCTATTTAGTTATTAAAAACCTAGTGCTATTTAGTTATTAAAAACCTAGTGCGGTCATAATACGCAAATAATATTTATTTAAAATAAAAAGTTGAACCCTACGCATCACTGCCAAAATAGGCAATTAACTTGTTGAGCGGCCTTAGCTGACCTACTATTCTATCTTTACTACGATTCCGGTAGCCAAAATGTCAGTGCTTATCGTTGACGTCTTCGGGTTAGAAGGTAAGGTAGCTCGATATCCTAACTACAACTTAGCAATGCACCATAAACATTTCGTTAACTTGCCGTATTATATTACCGAAGGACATGCGAAAACTGTTTGCCTTCATATATTATAAAAAATAGAATTTAGGTACTTAAGTATGTAAAAAAAAATATTTAGACATTAAAACAATTTGTTGTTGTAATACAACACTTGCCAATTCAACTTTAGAGCATAATTTAATTAAAAAAACAAACACATTCGCATCTGAATTTAGAGGTCAAATAAAACAAATACTTATTTTGAACATTTTATTCATCTTCCCTAATATTAGAGAAATCGATTATACACCATACGGTTTTAGGGATGGAAACTGATTCTTGGGCCAAAAATACTTATTTTACTGGCTTTAAGCACTAAAATACTAACCAAGTCTCTAGAGACTTAGACCTCATTAACAAGAGAGCTTTTGCAATGTCCGTTAAAAAAGCTAATATAGAACATAGCGCATTTCAAGTAACTGTTCATACGTTAGCGTTTTTAAATCGCGACGCTTTTTTTTAACGCGCACTGTTCCATTTTCAGTGCTGAGCGTTGACGCTAAAATAGAATAGACCATACGAAAATTCATATTACTATTCGCATGAGTGTTGAAAAAGCGCGAGCGCGTCGTTCAGGATGCCACGCTTTCTTTCAGCGGTCGGACGTGTTTATCACTTATTAGCAATCTTACACTGGCGGCGCTACGACGATTCAGTACAATTTCGTGGGTTGTACATCTCAAAATGTTAATAAAAGAGGTCGAGTCGCACTCATTTTCTTATGCGAAAACATTGCCTGATTCGCTTCTCATAATTCTGTGCTTATCCCAACGTTGTTGTATGGAAGCGAGAGTTAGGCATGTCAGAAAAAGGGTGAAAGTAGGATGAATGCGGTCGAAATGAGAGCTCTACGGAAAATCTGTGGTGTGTTCGGTCATGTAGAAAGAATGACATATGAAAGATTGACAAAGCAGATATACAATGCTACTGTGGATGGATGTAGGTACCCGGGGACACCAAGGTTGATATTAAACTACCACATCACATTGACATTCTTTGGATTATAATAACGAAGGTGGTGTCAAGAGTCTCCGAAACCGGCGTGTTAGTATAAAAAGGGTAATGAATGTAAAGGAAGCCAGACAGGTTTGTCAGGATCATAAAGTTTGATACTCGATACTCTCATCCTACCTCGTAATTGACTTGGCGTGATGATATATACGAGGGTAGATTCAAAAGTTCGTGGCCTAACCTACATGGAGCTATGACATCTTTTTAAAATATACCGTCATTTGTTAGTATCTGTCATATTGATTTATTGTGCGCAGTTTATTCCGATACTGCACAATATAAATTTTCTGTGATTATTTGTTTGAAGCAATCTGACGCAATTTTCAATAATGGAGAAAATTGAATACCGTGCAGTTATTAAGTACCTCAATAAAAAAAGCCTATCACCAAAAGACATCCATCAAGTTATGGTGAGCACTTTGGGGGAGTCTGCTCCATCGTATTCCAGTGTCAAGAAGTGGGTACCTGAGTTTAAGCGCGGTCGTGAGAGCATTAAAGATGATCCTAGGATTGGAAGGCCTACATCCTCTACCACGAAAGAAAACATCGATAAAATTTGTGATTTCGTACTGGGTGACCGACGTTTGACCATTGGTAAGATATCTGAGATAACAAGCATTAGTTATGGCCGGGTGCAACACATAATAACGGAAGAGTTGGGGTTCCATAAGGTTTCTGCTCGCTGGGTCCCGAGGTTGCTTACAGCTGAACAAAAACGAGTTCGATACACAATTTCGCGAGCCTGTTTGGAACTTTTTGAGACTGATCCTGAGGACTTTTTGTCTAAATTTGTTACCACGGATGAAAGCTGGGTTCACCACCATACTCCTGAATCAAAGCAACAATCCAAACAGTGGAAAAGATCAGACTCTCCTACACCGAAAAAGGCTAAGGTCGTATTGTCGACTAACAAAGTCATGGCTTCTATTTTTTGGGATACGAAGGGCATTATTTTTGTAGATTATTTACCGAAAGGTCAAACTATAAATTCTAGTTATTATTGTAACCTTTTACGAAGACTCCGGGAAGAAATAAAAGAAAAAAGGCCGGGAATGTTGCGTAAAAAAGTTTTGTTTCATCAAGACCATGCACGTGTTCACACTTCGGTTGAAACAATGTCTTTAATCCATGATTGTGGCTACGAATTGCTGCCCCACCCACCTTATTCGCCGGATTTAGCCCCCTCGGATTATCATTTATTTACAAATTTTAAAAAACACTTGGGTGGCTCGAAATTTTCGACCAAAGATGAGGTGATAGTCGAAGTAAACGACTATTTCGCCGACCTTCCGGAATCTTTTTTTTTCGAGGGGATAAACAAGTTTCAGGTCAGGTGGAAGAAGTGTGTTGAGCTAGATGGAGACTATGTCGAAAAATAAAAATAAATTTAGACCCACTTTTCTTTCATTTTCTTGGTCGGGCTTAGAACTTTTGAATCCACCCTCGTATTTCTTAATAGAATTTGAAAATAGTTAAAGAATTTACCTACTACAGTATTGCCTCAACTCTTCGTATAGTGTCACAAACTGTCCTTTTAAAGTTTTAGGTACCTATCTATGTTCATTCAGAAGATATACCCAGAACGCCTATTTTAATTCTTTATCTTTTGGCAACACAAATTGCTATTGCTAATATTTTAACAAAAACCATTTCCACGTCTGACATTTACAAGAGACTAGACAAAAGTGAATTTAAAGCGTTCGTATGAACAATTACATCGAGAACGTTATAAAAACGCCAACGCTAAGTTTTAACGCAATGCATTTTTAACTCTCGTACGAATGAGGCTTTACTCGAACATCGTCATACTCAAAGACAGTTGCTGCTGGTTACGTACGTTACAGTATTATGAAGGAAACTCAGTGAGCGTTTCGATTCGGTGGTAGATTATTTTAAAGACGCGTCACAAGAATCTTTGTAAGTTCCATGTGAATTAAATCTATTTATCTACAAGAAAAAACCTTTTTTTGTTTGGCATCTACAATCCGCATACCCAAGATACACTTCCTTTTTTCACTAAAAATTTACGTAAACAAAACGCTATACTAATATCAAAAACAGCCTTTTAATTATAACACTTATTTAAAAAACTAAAATGCCAAACCACTATGTAAAACACTACCCACCCACTAAACCGATGTTTAAGCTATCACTATCTTTCAACGATAGTAATAGAAAGAGACAAAACACGTTTAGTTAGTGCTATCGGATTAGTGTGTTCATGACATTTATACAGACTTTTAATCGATTCCTCAGAGGCCTTAGCATGAGTTTACTGCGGCTTGTCAAGTTCACTATACTCGGTGGTATCGTCTCTGTAAAATGTTTATATGAAAACTTTGAACAGCGCCTCTTTTGGTAACTAAGAGAAATTCTTACATTTAGACCAAAAGTGTTATAAATTTCGACATGTAACTTTACTAAACGTAATCTATACCAACTCATTGTAAAGGCTCAGAACACGTTGATTACAAATGTCACGAGTAGACATGGACTAATTTGACAAGTCTAAATATTCCATCTTTTTAGCGTTTAACACGGGTTACACCGTAGTGAAAGGCCGAAAAACGGAACCCTTATAGCATAAATTCATCATGTGTTTGTATGTCCGTCCGCCCGTATGTCACACCCACTTTTTTCCGAAAGTATAAATGCTATGCTGTTAAAACTTGGTGAGCAGATGAATTCTGTGAACCGCATTAAGATTTTGACACAAAAACAGAGAAATAACAACAAATTTTGGTAGTTCTTCATACTTAGAATCAACTCAATTTTTTTTATTAAATACACAAAATCTAATACCGAGATTCAAGTTTTTAAAACATTACAAGTAAATTTACACATACCTTTTTTCATGTCTTTTAGGCCCTGTTCCATTAGTCGTGATAATGTTTTAGATTAACATTTTTAAAATATTTACAATCGTACAATATTACAATTTATATTACATTAATTGAAAACTACGACATCTATTTACTTTCATATGTATCGTCTATTCTATTGTCTTCCGTCATTAAGATCGATAACTAATGACAATGATAGGTCTAACCATAGAATGATAATTAAATTATCATTTTGTAATAGATGTCGCTAACAATTATTTTTGTTCATACGATTTTATGTTCTAATAAAAATAAATTAAAATATAGTTTTTTTTTTACTTGATACATATATTTTCCATGTTTTATTTATTCCAATACTTTATTCATCTACACGTATAAAAACCGAAGGCCTAAACTCTGACCTTTTGAATCCAAAAATGTTTTACAATATTGTAGCTTTGGGCACATAAAGATACATTGTAGATCTAAACATCAAAAGCTAGCGATGTTCCCAAAATCATACTGGTGACAGTTGTGATGATGCTGGAATTGTGGGTATATGTCTTTTTTTGTGCCGGCAACCACTTGGTCATAACATTTGTAATTATCAGTCATGACAAAAAACCGTAAAGTTAAAGGTAGAAAGCCAAAAATTGGTGTTTGGACTATATGTTACAAAAGAAAAGTAAGTCAAGGTATCCTTTTCTTATTGAAAATCTACTTCCAACCCTCTAGAAGAGAGGGTGAGAGTTTGTACGCAGCTCTAGTTTAGTTTTATATTTACCATGAAAACTAAACTAGATTTGCGTACAAAATCTCACCCTGAAAATGCTGAAATGCTGAAAATTTGTATACAACTCCAAAAGATAAGAAAACGTGTTACCCGTTGCTTCCGACAGATGGTGCTACTAGGTTTTAAAACTTAATTTATCTTTTACATTTACTTGAGCTGGCAGGTTTACCCTAACACAAGCTTCAGTAAAAATTAATGCAAATTAGTGCTATCATATTCACAAGCACAGAAAATGGTGAAATCGATTGATTCCATGTAATCCGATAATTTCCACTGATCTTCCGTTTTCCGTAATTGAAAAGGCTACAATTTTCGATTTAGCTTAGTTTCGCTATGACCATTAACACCGCGCAAGGGCAAACATTAAAGATGGCCATTTCTACTACGTTACAAAACTTATTTGATACTATTTTTATTATTATATACCCATGTTATTAACACTGGTTCTCCTACCCACAGAGTGAACCTAAATCAGAATCCCGATTCGATTCGAAGTTATAGTGTTGACAGCGTGCTCACCGATTATTTCCCTAGGCACTACTGCGTGGCACTACTGGTAGCGTCATGGAATTTTTTTTCTTTCCCATTGCACACCTTCTTGTTGGCTAAAAAGACTAGTATACCAAAATTTCAAATAAAAAATTTAGTCATTCGGTTTCACTTATTGTAGATATTTGTTTTAACCGATATTGGGAATATCAATTTATTTTTAACCGATTTCGAAAGCCGTAGTCAAAATACGTGAAAAATATATATACAGGGTAATTTGTACCTAACATATGTACTAAAGTATAACCTTTCTAGGGCGGCTTCAGTACAAAAGCAACAACATATTTTGTTCTACAGCTTTTAAAAAATTTGGTTCTCTGTAAAAAAAAAAAGTTCATAATTCTCTGACAAAATGTATGGAGAACCAATTTTTTTTCGGCTATAGGTTATATTTCAATAATCATATTGACTGGAACACTTTTAAACAGGTACATCACATTGGGAAGGTTTCTTTTTGGTATGAATTAATGTGTGTCTCTTCAAATGACTTAATCTCGTGAAACACTTTTTACATACATCACATTGATAAAGTGTCTCTGCAGTATGAATTAATTTGTGTCTCCTCAAATGACTTAATAGACTAAAACACTTTTTACATACATCACATTGATAGCTTTCCTCTCTACTATGAATTAATGTGTGTCTTTGTAAGTGACTTAATCGACTGAAACACTTTTTACAAACATCACATTGGTAAGGTTTATATCCAGTGTGAATAAGTGTGTGTCTCTTCAAATGAGTTAATTGAAAAAAACACTTTTTACATTCATCACACTGGTATGACTTTTTTTCAGTATGAATTATTATGTGTTTCTTCAAATCATTTAAATTACTGAAACACTTTTTACATACATCACATTGATAACGTTCCTCTCTACTATGAAGTAATGTGTGTCTTTGTAAGTGACTTAATTGACGAAAACACTTTTTACATACATCACATTGATGTGGTTTCTCACCAGTATGAGTTAATGTATGTCTTTTTAAATTACGTAAGCGATTGAATCTCTTATTACACAAATCACATGGGTATGGCTTTATTTCAGTATGAATTAATGTATGTTTCTTCAAATACTGTAAATGACTGAAACACATTTTACATCTATCACACTGATATGGTTTTTCCCCAGTATGAATGGATGTGTGTACTTTCAAAGCACCTAACTGACTGAAACACTTTTTACATAAATCACATTGATATGGTTTCTTCCCAGAATGAACTGATATGTGTCTTTTTAAATTACCTAAATTACTGAAAAACTTTTCACATATATCACATTGGTAAGGTTTATTTACACTATGAGTTAATATATGCCTCTTCAAATCACGAAACTGCTTGAAACACTTTTTACATTCATCACATTGGTATGGTTTCTTTTCAGTATGAACTAACAAGTGCACCTTCAAATAACTTAAATGACTGAAACACTTCTTACATATGTCACACTGGTATGGTTTCTCTCCAGTATGAATTAATTTGTGTAATTTCAAAGTACCTGAGCTTGTGAAACACTTTTTACATAAATCACATTGATATGGTTTCGCTCCAGTGTGACTTAATATGTGTCTCTTCAAGTTATAAAAATTCCTGAAACACTTTTCACATACATCACATTGGTAAGATTTCTTTAAATTATGAATTAATGTGTGCCTCTTCAAACTGTGTGAATGTTGTTTATTGCTTTTGATTTCAGATATATTTATTCTCGTCAGCATAACTACCGGTCGTTTCGATAACAGAGAATCGTTTCGTGTAGCTATAGTTTTCTTAGCATCGGCATCCTTACAACACACCAGGAGCCCTTCAGCCTCATCTGACAACAATACATTTTACCACATAATAAAATAACTCAATGTAATAACTATGGTTGGGTGGCATTTGATCACAGAGGCTTGCTAGTTGATACGCCCGTCCGGTCAAAAATATAGACTATTTAAACGTATCTTTACCTGGAGGGCACTCCATAGACTTGCACAATTGGTCGTATACCCCACATCATGCAACGATGCATCTATAACATATATGAGACCACATACGCTGTGGTTATCTCTTACCAACAGGGGAGCCTCGTGCTTGTTCGCTGTCTTTCGGCATACAAAAAGTATATTTTTGTTTTTTTGTGCAAAAAAAAGACTTTTAGATTAAATAATTACGAAGCTTTTTTGATAAGGGCCTTTTCAAGTAATTCCAAAACAAAAGAAGGACTGTATAACCCACTTGTTAAAAGCCAAAGACAAAATTTGTCAAATGGGTTATAAAATCGACGACATTTCTAATTGGATAATTAAAGATACAGATGACGAATCAGATAATTTTGAATATTCAAGTACCGAGTCACTATCTGAATAAAATTTTCGTTCCAAATGCACATGTTCCGTTTTACCATTAAAATTTGTAAAAATTGGTAAAAATTTTGTTAAAATTTATCAATAACGACCCTACACTATTTATGAATCGCAAAATCGCTATTTTCGGCCATTATTAATAATCAATCCTAATCCAAAACTTGCTGTCCAAGATTGATGTTTTGATCCATTTTTATGTTATCGCTTGCCAATAACATATCTGTGGACAGGATAAATATGGCAAATAGGTTCAGGATAGGCCCGCGGATACGCATTTATCTTGATTGCTTGAAATCCATTTTTAGAGATACATTATTAACATTGGCCGTAAGTCTCTGAGAATACTCTGAGATTAAATAAAACAGGCTATAGTTATAAGTATTCTATTTGAAAGCCAGTATTTTTTTAGTATGAAGTGAAGGCACTGTCAGCCATAATGAACGTTAAAATTACGTTGAAAAAATAAAATAAAAATATTCATGATGATACTGATTCCCTTTTTACACTTAATATTGTACTGTTCACTCCCAGTTTTCACGAAATATTTTTACTCAGCGTCGCGGTAAGCAAACAGGCTACCTCCTCAGAAACGCGACTACTCTCCTGAGTTCAACGACTGGTTCAGGAAGTGGCGTATAGAAGTAAACCCCGATAAAAGTGCAGCGGTGTACTTTAATCGAGGTCTCAGACCCAGCGAACGGATGAGATCCAGTCGTAGCCCGGGTACCATCAAACTTTTCGGCAGAGCGATCCCTGGGAAATCTCAACAAAATACCTAGGGGTCACTCTAGACAAATATATGTCGTTCGAACCGCATATTTCGCGTGTCACAAATAAGGTTAAATTCGTACTTAGCCGTCTCTATTATCTTATTTATAAAAATAGTAAAATGTCACTTCGTGACAAAGTGACACTTTACAAAACATGTGTTAGACCCATACCTTCCCGTCCCATATTAAAAAATTTGAAGTAGTCCAGAATAGGTTCATGCGAACTGCCACGGGTGCTCCGTGGTACATTCGCAACGAGGACCTACATCGCGATCTCGATTTACCTACGATAGCGCAGCATTTCAAAGAACTATCAGAACGTTACTCTGAAAAAACGGCTGCCCACCCGAATTCGGTGTTAGCACCCGCGTGTGACTACACACCGGCCGCGAACGCGCCCCCAAATCATAGAAGACCCCGCCACGTGTTTTCGGATTCTCCGGACCCAATAACCGCGGCAAACGCTATACTCCCTCCTCCCAACCCGAACACAATTTCATAAAACATCACATCACACCGTCGCCGCCCGTCTCGGCGACGAAGACTTTCATGCGCCCGGCGCCTAACGCCGAAAAACGAGCCGCCACTACTCCTCCATCAAATCCACCCAGTAATCAGAACGCAGCACCAAGATGAGGTACGGTCTCCTTGGAGACAGCCCTTGTTGCTGGCGTTGTAGGTAACAGTACAATCCACTTAAATAATGATGTTTCGGGCTGAGCTGAGCCCACTAAGGTCGGTGAAGTTGTAAAAACCGCGAGGTTAGCAACAAATTAGTCATTCAAAAAAAGAAATATTTTTATGATTCCAGAAAACTAAATTTGAACTGCTCATCTTTGAATAAATCCTCGCCTCTGTGGTTTAGCGGTTCAGTTATTGGACTTGACTGCCTGAGGTCCCGGGTTCGAATCCCGGGTCGGGCAACAAAAAGAAAATTGGGCTTTTCCAAAATAGATTGCTTTTATTTAAAAAAAAATCGTCTCCGTGGTCTAGCGGTCCGGCGTCGGACTTGATTACTTGGGGTTCCTGGTTCAAATCCCGGGTCGGGCAACACAAAAAATGAGTAATTGTATATTTTCAATTTTCTAATAAAAATAACGTTGCCCATAACCCCGAAGAGGCACAACCATGACTAGCCGAAGACACTAAGTCCCACAATATGATAGGTGGCCGGCCTATCGCCAACCAGGCACATTTCCAATCCCGAGCAACATTTATTTTTATTAGAAAATTGGAAAAACTCAATTTTCGTTTTTGTTGGCCGACCCGGGATTCGAACCCGGGACCTCATGCAGTCAAGTCCAACAACTAAACCGCTAGACCACAGAGGCGATACAATTTAAACGCACTGTAAGGTTAACCAACAAAATTTAGCGAAAAACTCTGTGAAATCTTTTTAAATTCTGAAAACGACGATCGGAGTTTATAAATTTACTTATCAGTTGCGGAGGACGCCAATCGCGCGCGAAAGAAAAATGACTGAGGTCATTTGTATTTTATTTGAATCATATGTAGTTAATTTGCTGCCCGGAACATGGACCCCGCTCTCCCCCTAAATCCGAGGCTGGTATTAAAAAAAAGTATCTACACGCCCATATACCCGAAGATACTAAGTCCCACAATGTGATAGGTGGCTAGCCTATCGCAAACCAGGCACATATCCAATCCCGAACAACGTTTTCTTTATTAGAAAATTGTAAAAACCAAACTTTCTTTTTGTGGCCCGACCCGGGAATCGAAACCGGGACCTTATGCAGTCAAGTTTAACACCTGGACCGCTAGACCACAGAGCTGCCTAAAGCTAATATTTTTGTAACGATAACTCTTGAACACACATATTTCGCAAATAAATATTTTTATTTCATTTCCAAAATACTTAAATATATACTAGTATAAATATAAGAAACACCAAGATTCGAAAATGCAGGCATAAGGTCAGGCGAGGCCAGTGCGTCTACAATAAAAATAACGACAACTAATGTCAACGACATCCTCAACACACACAGTTTAAATGTTCCTCTTTAAATTTGATACAACAAAAAACTATTCAAGTGAAATAATTGCGTTTATGTTGCTAGTAGTGTGGCAAACTATGTATGTTAAATCTGAACAAAATTATTTAATTTGCAATTTTCATTTTCATTCACTTCATTCACAAAAAAAATGTATACGTATTATGGCGTAACAAACCAGACAAAATAGTGCGCTAAGAATGAATTGGGACTGAAACTATGTATGATTTAAATTACGTATTTATGATCTGGAGTAAGAAAAGTTTTTATTGTAAATTCCATTTTAACATTATTTAATTAGTTAACATATAGGCACAATTGCCCCTTTTCTTGATACAAGTGTGCCTACATCTGTGTAAACTAATTTTTCGTAAAATACCCTGAAAATTATCTAGAGAATTGATTGTATCTATGTACGGTTGTATGTGTGAATATGTTCATCACACAAATAACTGTCACCGTCGAGAATCGAACTCGAACCTTGCAGTTGGTCGGTGAAGTTAGTAGTGTACGATTAGCTCTTAGCCGACAAGGCGATCAACAATAATACTACACATTCATAATTTTAAATGAAGAAACACTTCTACTGTTTTACATATTATTATCACTTCAACTTATTTTTTTATGCTGAAAATGATGATGAAGCCAACAGATTTCCTGATGGAAAGAAATTCACGCCGCCTAGAGACACCAAAGGTGCTAATGGTGCGTTGCCAACCTGAGGCCAGGATGTTAGGCCTCGAGCAAAAGGAAGTTTACCGGCTACCTTACCCTCCGAACCGGAACATGTCATGACGTTATGGCGGCAGGAATAGGTAAGGCGGTGGTACAAATCCGGGCGAGTCGCTGCTAAACTCTACCACCTAGTCAGATGTCACGGTGTCAGTGACGGTGAGCCTATGCTCGCGTTTCACGAGCTGCCTGGCAAGGATGGCAGATAGTCTATTCTACAAAGGAGCCTGGACCAACACGGGGAAAATATCAAATAATACTAAAATTAAAAATTTCAGTAACCCCCGTCAAAACCTTCATTTAACATTGTTTAGAACCATCCCTATCACGTCAGTTTATAAAGAAACAACCTACATCAAAACGGTCCATCTGTTCTTAAAGTTATGATACCACAGACAAACAAACACATATACTTAAGTAAAACTTATGATACCATTCTCTTTTCCGTAAGGTAAGGATACTCGTTTCTCTTATAATCATTTAATCGATTCGAACACTTTTGACATATATACATCACATGGAAAAGTTTCTTTGTAATATGAAACACTTTTTACATACATCACAGTGATAACGGTTTCTCCCCATTATGAATTAAAATGTATTGTTTTAAATTATGTAAACTATCGAAACACTTTTCACATACATCACATTGATAAGGTTTCTTTGTAGCATGAATTAATTGTGTCTTTAAACTAAGTAACTGACTGAAACACTTTTTACACTGGTCACATTGGTATGGTTTCTTTCCACTATGAACTGACATGTGTGATTTGAAATTACTTAACTGATTAAAACACTTTTTGCACACATCACATTGGTATGGTTTCTTCCCAGTATGAATTAATGTGTGGACCTTCAAAGTACCTAATTGACTGAAACACTTTTTACACTCATTACATTGGCATGGTTTCTTTCCAGTATGAACTGACATGTGTATGTTCAAATTACATAACTGATTGAAGCACTTTTTGCACACATCACATTGATATGGTTTCTTTCCAGTATGAACTAACATGTGTATATTCAAATAACGTAAATGACTGAAACACTTATTACATATATCACACTGGTATGGTTTTTCTCCAGTGTGAATTAATTTAGGTACTTTGAAGGTCAACACATTAATTCATACTGGGAAGAAACCATACCAATGTGATGTGTGCAAAAAGTGTTTCAATCAGTTAAGTAATTTCAAATTATTTTAATTCATTCTCATTCACAAATATAACATTTTCATTGATACCTTTTTAGCTTGATATAGGCGACATGCGTTCCTGAGAAAAAGGCTTTTGACAAATGAACAGACGAGCAACAAAATGATCCTATAATGGTTCCGATTTTTCCTTTCGAGGTACGGAACCCTAAAAATATGACAAGCAGTAACTGGCTAAATAGGTAGTAAAGTGGAAAGAAATAATCGTTCACTCAACATCAACATGAGTATCTAAAAGCTAAATTAGAGATCGTCTTGCATCGTCAGTCGTCACCACGTACCTTAATAGAAAAAGCAATTTAATAACAAAAACTCCTATCGAATCGGATCAGTAGTTTAAACTTTAAAAGAAATGCAGATATAGAGATATACAAACGTCATATAATAAATATATGTCTAAAGGTCATGAGCTAGTATACCTATTTTGTAGTATCTATGGTCATGAGTGTCGTCGGTGCAACGTGTGGCGCATCCGCTTGTAACGTCGGAAAGTCATGAACAAAGTATAGTTGTGATATTGTGGTCATTAGTACATTTGGCGCCACAGGTGCATCGGAATTCTCGTAGCTTGTTTCTTATTGGTCGGTGTATCGGGAAGTCATGAATAAAGTTGCTTCGTTAGCACAACAGGTGGCGCATTAGCA
>NJDC01000021.1:224465-249328 GCA_002245475.1 Calephelis virginiensis | reverse complement strand
TACGGCTTTGTGTTTAAGTAATATAATTTAAAATACTTTTTTATTTTGACATAAATTTTAAATGTTTTTGTTGATTCTAGTTGGCATCGGGAAGTGACGGTCCCACCGCCCGCTGGTGGTGGTAGTAATTTATTTCATTGGATTGTTTAACAATAATGCTGGGCTAATTTACCACCATTGATACCACCGTCTCATTTATTCCTGCCACCACAGTGACTGTCATCGCCATTATCATGTTTCATGTTAGAAAGTAGAATAGCCAGAAGATTTGTGCACCTGGCCTTCCAAACCGGCCGAAACCAGTAACGCCTACGCTGTACAAGCGACAGTTGTCTCCTACCATCAGGATGGCAGCCTACTTATTCGCTGACGTTTAACAAAAATAAATAAATATTGTTTCCTTTTTCCTACACAGGGAAAACTACAGCTAATTATTTAGGCGCAACACCGACAACCTGCATTCACATCACATGTAACCGTTCTGAAGTATAGAGATCGTTTGCGTCATAACATCGTATTATATAAGCATAAGGTGCTTCGGCATTTTCAATAGCTTATTACTAGATAATCGCCTCTGTGGTCTAGCGGACCGGCTGTTGGACTTGACTGCATGGGGTCCCGGGTTCGAATCCCGGGTCGGCCAACAAAAAGAAAATTAGATTTTTCCAATTTTCTAATAAAAAAATGTTGGTCGGGATTGGAAATGTGCCCGGTTGGCGATAGGCTTGCCACCTATCACATTGTGGGACTCAGTGTCTTCGGCTAGTCGTGGGTGCCTTGGTTGTACCTCTGCCTACCTCTTCGGGGATATGGGCGTGGAGATACTTTTTTTTTACTTTTTCAATGAGTTCACACGGGTTCGCTTACTTCTTTGTCACTGTGTCTATGATATAAAGAAGCTTACCACAGTGTTAAAATGATGGTAGTCTGTGTTTGTGAGTCTCGCTACTTCTGGGATATTCCTGGAAAACTCCACTAGCAAGTTAACAATTAAACTTGTGTGTATGTGTGTATGTATGTATGTGCGTCACATCCATGGCTATCTACTCGAGGTGAATCTCGACTATCCGGACGAGAGCTTAAATATGTATGAGGGTTGTTGGCCGTGTCGCAGCACTGCTTGCTAATACAGTTCATAATTATTATTCTTTGTACCTTGGAATGTAAACTAATTATACCGCTCGCCCAAATGCTTTTTGTTTGGTTAGTGCACTCGACAGCTTAGGATCAACCTAATCAAGATCTTAAAATGCCTCTTTTAATTACACATTTTAAGGATACATACTAGCTTTCACCTGGGGCGTCGCTCGCGTTTGTTAACGTATTTTCTTGGAGGTATTAAAGTTTCCTAAATGTCACTTTCAATATCTCTCAGAATATACGTGTACAAAGTTTCATGACAACTGACTTTGTATCCCCATGAAATATATTGTGACATTGAAACAAGGAAATATGAGAGGGTTTTGGCGCCATTGAGAGGAAGATGAATTATGAGAGAAAATGTATTTTCAAATGAACCTGGTAAAATAAACTACCAAACTAAACTAAATCTAGAAATGCAACTCGGTCTGATTGTGCTGATATGGACGTAAAAGCGCGCGCAGTCTATCTGTGTGTCTAGGGCGCCATGACAAGTAAAAGCTGCCATGATCGTGTCGTTTAGAAGTTATGATGTCAACAGAGATACACACACTGCACACATACACTCACACAGAAACATCGAACTTATAACACCCCTTCTTTTTCATCGGTTTATTACTAGTAAAGCAGCGCGAAAAAACTACAGGAAACTACGAGTGTTATTAGTAAGCAAAATGTGCGAAATACATCCGTTTTCCTTCTTACTTTAGCAATATGTTAACATATTTTAACATTTCGAAAGGAAAACATGAAAAAAACATGATGATATGGTACCGGAAGGGACCACGCCTTTAACACTGCACAAAAAGCTAACATTTTTGCTACATATTGCAAATTGTTAGAAACACGGCCTATACCCGACCTCTTCAGATTCAGAAGAATATTTTATACAAAATAGAAAACGCGCTAGTTTCCTTTTATCAAAGGCTTTCGGTATTTTGCTCTTAAAGGGATGAAATAGCTTGTAAAATGGAAAAGCAACTTAATGTATTCGTCCTAAATATTCTTACAATAGCGGCAAAATTTGAATAACATTTGTTCTTCAATTATCATGGATGCTAGGGCCTATTATTGAGGACCCAAAAAGCTTTTAACTTTCACTTTTTCATGAGATGCTTTTCGAATTTATTGCTGACAAAGGTATTTTATTGGAACATTTTATTTAAAATGAAAATACAATTTATTTATTTATAGCTTGATATTTTTATTATTTTCTTATTTTTAAAGCTTGAGTAAGTAAACAACTTCGGATGAAACGAGTAACTCACATTTATATAAAATTAAATTTCCCGACGCACAGGACCGTTGCTAGAAAAGAAAGAAGTTTACACTGAACGACTTTTTATGTTCGTGTCCACAGCTGTAATATGTCCACCACGGGACGGCCCACTCATTACATTTTTTATCTTCAATTAATTGCGTTAATTATCATTTAACAAAGTTTCAGTCGCGAATAAATAACTGAAAACATTTTTTGCGGCATTGAGAGGCTGCCGCCGCCCTACCCACCCGCGGAGCAGCATCTCCCACTGACCATCATAGAACAATATTACTCACAGAGCTCACCGTGCCTCATAATACAACTGTCTAAACTAAAGCAAGCATTTCACGAGTTATCTCTTAACATATTTTGTAACAACATTTTTAACACTCATATTCTAATGCAAAAAAATATTCTGATTTAGATTTGAGAGGATGTTACTGACAAAATATACTAAATGAGTCATGTATGTATGTAATTGTTTTTTTTTTAATTTTATTAAAAAATACAGAAATATTTGTATCCCCCTTTTATCCTTCAAATCGGGAGTTGCGTAATCAAAGTAAAGCAAAAACACTGAGACCGATTCAAATTTCCCATTAAAAATATTTTATTATTGCTTTTTTTAAATCAACTTTTTAAGTTTATACTTTTGTCCTCTAAATTATGACCTACAAAAAACATCACAATACAGTCATAATAAAATGATTTAACCATAATAAAATGATTTAAAATAATTAACAAACCGCGTTTTTGAATTCGCTTAAAAAAGGAGACAAGAAAATTACAAAAAAAATGTTTTGCGTTGGAGTGGTAGGATAACAATGGCTAAGATTATGCTTTTGTCTATAAGCCACAGTTGTCTCTTATCATCAGGAGAACCTTGTACTTGTTCGCTGTCTTTTAAGTATCAGATGAAAAATAAGCAAAGAACAGAAAATCTCCTCAACAGTTAGGAATTAGGATATAATAAAGATGATTGCCATCTACAGCAATGTCTTATCACAAGAAAACTATTTTTTTTCAATATGTATCCTTTTTGAAATATAAGTCACCTACTTGACATCAGGACTATAACTAGAAGATAGTCATGCCACAATCCACCCACCCGGTTCCCTTCCCCGATGCTGGCAGTAATCGCCAATGTTGCTGTTCCATTTCAGAGGGTAGGCTAAATTTACAAAAGAGACAAAATTCTAGCCACAGGTTGACAAACAATCATTACCATCTATAAAGTTTACAGTCTTTTAATACTTTTGGTCCATTATGTAATCCGTTTGCTTGTTACCATATTAATTCTATAAAAAACTAGATTCAAGGCGTGCCCGATATCTTCCACCTCGTAAATATAATGTTATGGCAAAATGCAAACACAATCTCGGTTATAGGCGTCAATATGGCGCTTCGTACGTGTCAAAATATTTATTCTGCGGTTTACGTAACAGTCTGTATATTTTTAGAAGTAGATATTGAGTTAAAAAGAAAGAGGTTGTGAAGTCTTGTCGTAAAGTCTGAGTTCTTATACAAGTCTTAAGTGAGGATGTTAGCGTGCAAATATTGAAGTTTGATAATAGAGTAAATATTGAATCACTACAACAATACCACTAGTAGGTAGAGTGCCGTACTAGAACTCGTCCGGTTCAGACCACTCGCCGTGTCCGGAGAGTAAGGTAGCAAGGGAATTTCCACAGTTGTACTAACACTCTGGCCACAGGACAGCGACACACCTACAACTTCTGTGGTGTCTATAGATCACAGTCGTCTGGTAAGCATCAGGAGAAACGTATTCGCTATTTTATAATTACGACACAAAAAAGGAAAAATCCAAAGCGATATTTAAATTCAATGTAATTCAATACATTGACTAGGTATTGTGCAGCAAAGACAGAGAAATCACAAATACATCAAACAAAACTTAATGCACACAAATTAAAGTCGGAACACAGAAACTAACCAACTACTTAATAATTAGGAATCAGGCGATATTAACTTTTATTTTATGATTTGTGATGGTTACAAATGTTTTCACAAAATTATTACGAGTGGGCAGTTCCGCTGTGCGTTTTCACTTCAACTTGATTATCACAGCATTACAGCTTCGTAATTGTTATTAAAGATAAAGGGTTAGTATGACCCGTTTTATAACTTAAATAATAAATAGCGATGCCGAACTGATAGCGTAAATTAAGGATCTGACCAAACCTACGCGACTAAAGTGAAAGCCGTAAAGATACGAATAAATAAATGAGTGCAACAGTGTTCTATAGCAATTTTTTTCAGTTGTATAAACAACGTTGAAATCGACTTATAACTACTTATAAACAACATCTCTTTGTTTCTTTTGTTTAGAATCATGTATTTGTTCTGAACTCTTGTAACTATGTTCGTTCGACGATAACTTGAGTAGAGTTGATTTGATCTTAATGAAATATGGTAGGTGTTTAGATATACTTAAAACCATTTTTAAGTTCGAACTTAGGTGAAATCGGGCTAGGGCGACCTAACTGAGGGTTCGAAAAATAAATCTTGGACAATTACTATTTCGTGTGAGGTATCAAATGAAAGGGCCTAATTTAAGCAGTTCAAATATATTTTTTTTAATTTTCTGTTGTACATATTTTTTTAGTAACAGGCAAAAATAAAATTTATTGTACTAAATTTATTTAAAGGCATAACAGTAATATTAACAAAGATTGTACTTGTTTTTGTATTGTACGGTACTTGATTATATTAACGGTCATTATGACGGCAACGATGTCAGAGTTGGTGTCTTGACAGTGATAGAGGAGATGATGTCGTACTAACGTAGTAGTCTGAAGACGTCTCGATTGTGTCGTGACAGTAGCGGTAGCGATATCGTACTGTGACGGTTTTGTTCACGATGTTGGTGATAATGTCGTGATGGCGTCTTGACTGTTTCGTGAGATTGACGGTGCTGTTGACAATTTCGTGAATGTCCTTAAAAGGTGTAATGGTATCGTGACTGTGTAGTGACAACGTCGTGTTGTAACAGTATTGGTGACGGTGTTGGTGACGATGTCGTGACGATGTGTTTTGGTATCAATGAACGTTTTACTTTTAAGAATGATAATGAAATGAAAAATATTTATAACCACGAGGTGTAGGTATAAACAAAAATAAACATAACTAAATATTTATGTAATTTTATATAATTTCGACTGAATTTATGTATTTGCAATCACCTTTCTATGAATGACCTATCTTATGAAGAAAAATCCCATTTCTAATTGACAAACAAACACTTTTTATACCTATATGATCAGTAACCGAAAGAAAACAAGGGTCTCTTGATGGTAAGAGGTTACCGTGGTCTATATACACCACAGATGTTATAGGTGCGTCGCTTTCCTACGGTCAAGATGTTAGGCAGATTGTGCAAGTCTACCTACCGGCAACTTTGTTAACATACTCGTATCAAAGGTATGGTGAATGATAGAATATTGGAATTGTTAAGGGATCTATTGGTTTCTCGCGAGGTCTCAGTTCGGGAAGAACTACCAGTACACAATTTGGTTTTACAAGGAGTAGATCAACAGTCGGTGCTGGTGTTGTTAAAGAATATTTATGAAACCTTGGAGGACTCTCAAGAAACACTTTGCGTATTCTGTGATTAGTCCTTGGCATTTGATTGCATTCCTGCAGTTTAGGAGCCTGTTTAGTGCAAACAAATAATCATATAATTATTATTATATGGTCTTCCCAAACGATTATGACTTCGGAACCTTCAAGAAAAGTGTGTACTCATTTCTTAAAGGTCGGCAATGCATCTGTAATACTCCTGGTGTTGCGGATGTCCGTGGGCG
Organism: Calephelis virginiensis; assembly: GCA_002245475.1. NCBI lineage: Eukaryota > Metazoa > Arthropoda > Insecta > Lepidoptera > Riodinidae > Calephelis > Calephelis virginiensis. Next base: position 243,103 of record NJDC01000021.1, on the reverse strand, counting down.
GAGGTGATCATTTTCCATCAGGTGACCCACTTGCTCGTTTGCCTCCTCTTCTATAAAAAATATATATATATACGACAAACAAACAATATACTTACCGCATGAAGGATGCCAATCTTATGGTACGACTTGTATTTTCCCATATCAGGTCCTTATTTCAAATGTCCTTCAAGACATGGGTTATCATTACTTTAATAATCAATAAACTGTTTCCTTGTGTATATACATTGTACACAGTTTGTCACTGGGGATGGTACACAATATTGCAAGACATTTTCCTAAATCAGCCATTTTACAGGATAATACTTTCTGTGCTGCAAGAAGCAAATAAAATGCTAGGGATGGGGTAAACTTGAAAAATTAATGGGTTGTTACCTTTTGTTTTGCACGTTATATATTGGGCATGAAACGTAGTAAAAAGGTAATCTTTCATAAACTTTACATCTTTCGTAAAATTAGTTTATTCAATATTATACTGCAATAATAAAAAAGAAATGTAAAAGAAATAGTAAAAAATTTAAGGAAAATTCGGAAAATCATATTTTTGAGATCATAGGTACATAAACATGGTTTTTTAATCATTTAGACTAAAGTGAGATTTGCTGGGTTGCCAGTTCGCAACTGAAAAAAAAGAAAGCATAATTTTATTAATTAACGATGTAGTAAATTACATATTTGAATACTCGGTATCGGTACACGGTATGTGCACCGTCATAATAGTACCTACCCGTTTAATACTTTCTAATATTGGCTTTCATCTCCATAAATCTGTTATTGAGATACTAATACTGATGTACCTAATTACGAAGATCTCCGGTAGACGTTGTCCTGATTTAACTAGAAGCCCAAGGAAATAGAGACTCATTTATGTTTAAGAAGATAGCTTATAACATAAAAATATCGACGGATTCGAATTGTTTGATTAGATTAAATTAACTGATAATACTTTTTACTCCTATATCAACACAGCTTCTAAATTCAATTTAATTTCTTTTATATCGGGGCAAAAAGTACTATCGGACGATTATTTTTCACAACAGTTTCCCTCGGATTAGTTATGTATAACTTTAATGCCTACTTAGGTGTGCGAAGCGAATAATTAATACTTTGAAAGAAAACTTTGTAAAAGACGTAGAATAAGCCTTTATTTTGCTATTTCGACGAACGCCATGAAATTGACAAACCTAATTCCTAAAGTTTGTACTACTTTTTGTTTTGTACTAGAAACCTTTGTACTTCAACGTTAGGTACTTCAGCGTTAGGTACATCTACCGATGACCATCAGATTTCGCATGGTTGACTAATTTTATATTAAGATTCTTCGTAAATACAGATTTCGAAAAATCAATCAGATAAAAGAGATTGTAAAAAACACAAATTTAGTACAGGTTTTAAAATAATTTCGGTCAATTGAATAATATACGTCACTTTTACTTTTCGAGATCCATGCGACCGTTAGTTTTGATAAATACAATGTGGAATTTTTAATCACATCATACCTGGTGCTAATTGCTCAGTGTTCTGTGAAATGGACGTAGGTCATAACAAAAGCTTCCAACTTAATTATTTACCTCGAATATGGCAGCCATTAAAGAGAAATTATTTTAAACTATGCATAGTACGGTTTATGAGTAATAAACCAGCCAAGTGCAAAATAACACGTGTATGCTGCTGGCTGCATATTCAACACTTTATTAACTATTGTGTGTTTATGTAAATATTATTTATAATATTTTATGTACCAAACGAAATATCTGACCTCTCGCATAATACTTTAAAGTAATGTAAGGAGGTCAGACATTTGGACAGAGTTTTGGACTTGAAATCGTCTTCGTATTCGTTACAATTTTTTCCTGCAGCATATTTTATTTACAGTGACAACTTTATAGTAATCAGTATAAAACAAATGAATCCCTATTTCCTTGGTTATAGCATCAAATATGAACGGATGGACCAATTTTGCTAATTCTTTTCTTTTTATGTAGCTGTTATCGTCAGGAGAATGTTTACAGAAATAGAGAAACTAGGAAAATTCAAGAAAAAGAAACAATATTTTGATTGTTCCTATACAGACTGACAATATTTATCAATGTCAAGCGGTACACAGTTCGCCAGGTCGGCTAGTAATAGTGGAAGATCCGAACCTACATCGACTTGACAACTGATCGACACTGAGCTGCTATTGAAATGAAACATGTTTTATAAAAAAATAGTATATTAGAAATCACATTAAAACGGTTGCCTCCAAAATTCTGGCCAGAATATTTTTATCATTTTTTTTAATAACATTTTTCATTTCTACTATTTTTTTGGGACAACCCTATATCAACGTGTTCACAATACAACAGCGCTTATATTGACATGTTTTGTTTTCTATTATCCAATCTAGTGAAAGTAACTGGTATCGATATATCTGTGTATACCACCTAGCAACCCAGGTAAATAGCAGGTAACTTAACATCTATTATCTTAATATCGCACCAATTAATTATTTTTTTAAATAGAAAATAATCTATACAGGATTTTTAGGTAATTTAATCATTTTGTAATATACTAAATTAAATATCAAATACATTTCGTCTTATTTTTTTGGAATTTGGGTTTGAATTAGACCATTATGAATAAACATCTAAACAGACGGCACAAAACATCACTATGACTTTTTTAAATAAATGTACGTGTTAATTTTTTCAATCAGGTTTTCATTAAAGAAAATACGGGAAAACTGCCTTAAATCTAAGCTAAGTTTGATAAAAATCGGTCCAGAGTATATGTTATGTCTTCTATTTAAATAAAAGTGCTGGCGAAAATTGCTGAAATGACGACGAAGTATCTATCTAACACATCTAAAGGATGTGCTATTTTGCAACAGCCTCACTCTGATATCGAACGTTCCAGCAACGCTGTCATAATACGTTTATAGGATACCGACAGCCAATACTCAATAAATTACAGCTGCCTCTGAAGACGTTTTAATGAAATTCAAATTCAATTTTCCTTTCAAGCCAGAATCAAACATTCGGAATGAAATATTGAGTAAGAGCCTATTCTGGTTTGTAAAGTGTAGAGTCGTTTTACTTCTGGTAGCAAAAAATATTTGGCGTCCAACAGTATCCAATGTTTCACGTCAGATTTTCGTTATTTTATGAAAGCTGAGAGTTGTTCAATTTATGCTTCGTACTCTAGTATGATGATGTAGTGCTGGAACAAGTGAATGAAATTGTATATCTTGGTTGTGCTTTTAGCAGGGATGGAAGGTACACCGCGGATGTAGAGAGGAGAGTGAGTGCAGGGAATAGTGTGAATGGGGCGTTGGGTAAGCTATTCCAAAGCGAGGTTTTGAGTCAAAAAGCTAAACTCGCATTGCATAATTATGTGCTTATTCCAACGTTACTGTATGGAAGTGAGAGTTGGGTATGTCAGAAAGAGCATGAAAATAGGATAAATGCGGTCGAAATGAGAGCACTACGGAAAATCTGTGTTGTAACGCTCGCCGACCGCATTCGTAACAGTGAGATCCGAGAAAGAGTGGGATTGAAAGAAAGTGTTGGTGTTAAAATGTGAAAGGGCATGCTCCGCTGGTTCGGTCATGTGGAAAGAATGACAGATTAAAGATTGACAAAGCAGATATACAATGCGAATGTGGATGGATGTAGGTACCCGGGGAGACCAAGGCTGACATTTCACGATCAGATCAATCTGATATTATCCGAGGGTGGTGTCAAGAGTCTCCAAAACCGGCGTGTTTGTATGAAAAGGGTTATGAATGTGAAGGAAGCAAGACAGGTTTGTCAGGATCGTGAGGTCCGGCACTCGATACTCTCTGCCTACCTCGTAAGGGACTTGGCGTGAAGATATGTAGGTATGTATGTACTCTAGTAATGTTTAGGGGGCTTTTATCCAAATTTGGTTCATTATGGCTAGGTTTAATTAATTGTGTGTAATAACTGCATCTTTCAGTTTCGATCAATTTGTGTAATTTGCACAGATATTTTTATTTATTTCGTAAACATGTGTAACTAGTTGAATATAGATTTCTTAATTTTTCTAATGTTTCGCTTAACTGCGTTTTTTTATAAATAATATAATAACAAAGAATTGGCGGAATTATCCATTATTTATAGTGTGAGGCGATTATCGAGGGAAAAAGAGATTCATTTTTATACATAAGATATTGATATGATTTACGTTCCTAATAACATTTGATGGAAATGCTAAAATAATAAACAAGTACGGCGTTAGTTAAACAAGGTCATTGAAAAACTCTTCGGCCGCCTCATTTGGCCTGTACTGAAACTAAACTATTTTCTGGACGTTCCACAATTTCACTTTTTACGACATTCATTTACTCGTGATCCTTTTAGTTAGAATTCAGGAAAAGAGACTTTGAATTGAAATTTGGGTTTCTCAACTTAATTTGCTGTAGGTTTTTCCTAATGCTGATCTTGCCGTCTTTTTCATAGCCTTATTTTTATATAACATAAAGTACCTTCACGCTCATATCCCCGAAGAGGCAGGCAGAGGCACAACCAGCCAATCCAAACCAGCTATCGCCAACTAACCAATCCCGGGCAACGTTATTTTTATTAGAAAATTGAAAAGATACATTTTTTTTGCTGTCCAACACGGGTATAGACCCCGGGATCTTATGAAGTCAAGTCCGACGCCGGGCCGCTAGACCACAGAGGCGATTATATAACTTACTATATAAATTGATTCCAATCGAGAAACACTGAAATAACTGAATTAATTTTAAAAGGGGAAGGAGGTATCGCTGTCATAATATCCTTCATCCAAATCGGTTTAGTGAAAGTGATATTGTGAGTGAAGTTGCAGTAAACACTTATAAATGGGATAACTTGAATTCGATGCTAAAATCGAGATTTGACAAAATGTTACAAACTTTAAATATGTTTGTGACACAGTTTACCAGCAGTTTGTATTACGCATAAGCGGTATCATAACCGAAAAAAGCAATCTCTTTCAGACGACGTAAGGTTGACATTAACAGATGTTGTCTGAAGGCAGCTCTATAGTGCCACCAACTTCAGTTCGGTAGTCAATCCTTCCTCTGTCAGATTCTGAAGGTGAGCACCAAAAATAAAATTGCCACAGCCATATTATACCTACATATACTTGTCTTACACATTTTTATTATTTTGTAATTATTATTATCACTATTTAATAGGTAAAATTCTCAATTAAAATAAGAAACGCCACTCTGACGATGCTGTTTACTAAACCGTTAAGTTAGTAGTAAATTAAATACTCTCAAAGCAAGCTTTTGTTATGACTAGGATGTTTTATAAAGAATCAAAAGTAATATAATTATATAGAAAAAAAGAAATTGCGTATTATTTGATTTAATAAAAGCCTTTTGAAGAATCAGCTGGTATGACATTCTTTTGTTTCATATACAGGATAACAAGTAAAGGACCATTCAAATCTCTTGCTAAAGAGTATTTATATTCCTTGAGTCAAATTTTGACAGAGGTAGTAGTTATAAATTTAAATTATGTAATAAATCTTTAATTTATATTGAAAGCACACTGAAAGTAATTAGCACTATGTACAGTGATCAGATTAAATGTCGGAAAGCAATCAGTGCCGTTTGTGATCCAGAAGGCCAGCTAAGCTGTACAAATAGCTCTATAACGCCTCTATATGTCCTTTTGTTTTGAAACAAGGCGTGGCTGTAACTTGAATGACAAAATAATGTATTGGTTTACTCTTAACATGCAAGAGATATAAAAAAACCTGTTTTGAAATTTGTATTAAGATATTGTTAAATAGCCTGTTCAGTTTTGACTTTGTGACTGGAGTGATTTTCAACTGGAAGTGCAGAAATTGGTCACGTTACAAATTGCACCCTCGCTGTCAAAATCCATTCGTAGTACAATTATGGCAATCTTAAAAAAAATATTACAATAAGTCACTGTTGCTGGTGTTATTAGGTTTATTTTTCATTACAAATGTAAAAAGCAACTACAGTCCTAAAAAGGAAATACTTACTTCAACAAGTAGTAGGCCTCGATGTAGCTGGATTTAAATGCACGTAACGCAGGAATCGCGGGACCAACAACAGACATAGGTATGCTATATTTGTATGATCACCTGTTGAGGACCCAATGGAAAAAACATTCCGACTTGGTAAAAACAGGGACAACTTATAAACCAGTCTTAAGTACCAGCCACATAGAAATTGGCAAAGCCGAGGAAACGTCGCGCTTATATATCTATATACATAAAAATCAATGCCACTTTTCGTTGTAATTTTATAACTCGCTCATCCAAACCAAACGTTTAGGATTTATTCGGACTATTTAGTGGATGGTTTATGTGAAGTTTGCATAAAATCGGTAGAGCAGTTTTTCATTTATCACATTTTTTGGAACAAATAAATTTAATAAATGGCGGATCATTATATTAATGGGGATGGGGATTGTGCTGTCATATTGAAACTTTTTTAGTTTTTTTTTTTGGTTTTGTTATGTTATGACATTCATGCGGTCGTAGGTATACATAGCAAAGCATGTACCAGGCCGCTAGTTTTGTATGAAAGTAAATTAAACATTTCTTAACTTGTTAGCGCGCATTTTGTTGGAGCTTGGAGCTAATACTGGTTCAGATGTGGACGATTCGATTAAAAATATTTTAATTCTCAACGCACATTTTTTAACGTACAAGACATACGAGACAAAATAAATCCATGCTCATCAACCCCAGCTAGCTATCTTTGTACTTTGAAATTGTTCAATCAAATTTCTAATCAAAGTCTTAACGACAAATATAACCAGAAGGGTTATTTTTGAATCTCGATTTTATGAAAATTGGAAAAAGGAATCGAATGTGTCATTTCTGGCACTTTTGAACAAGATACTAGCAGATTAATTACCTCTAGTTCCAAAAACTTCAACTAATCGGATGAAAAAAAAAATTACTTCATATCGTGTTCAAGAGTACGTAAAATGACATATTATTACATGTCTGTGTCTTTGTGTGTGTCTGTCTGGCAACGTAGATCTTCAGCGGATGGACGGATTTTGATGCGCTGTTTTTTTATTTGGAAGCTGATGTGAACGAGATGGTTTTTAGCAATACTTTATGGAGATCCTGCCCAGACGTTCAGAGTCATCACCTCATGTTCAGCTTATTTGAAAGCATCGGAATGGATGTTAGAGGTACTGTAGGTATTTATTTTACTTTAGAACATAATATGACCTAACAGTTAAAACACTAACGCAGCATTCGTTATTTCAGCGACTCAGCTAGTTGATGACAAACCCAGGAATGCATGTTGGTAAATCAATCGAGTTTGAACAGGTTCGATTTACCTTGGTAATGGGGATTGGATGATAGAACTATAAGGCGGCTAATAGATCAAAGTTTAAAAGTTGTAATATTCTATTTCGTATTTTTCGCAGTCCATCTAAAGTACAAACTTGAAAACTAACGTAATTAAGATGGCTCTTATTTATCATTTATGGAGATCTGTTCAGATCAGATTTCAGTTAAAGGTCATCAGTTCATTTGTAAGCATAGGAATGGATATTAGTAGCATTGTGGCTATTTACTTCACTTTTAAACATATTATGTGCGACTCAAAGATAGGAGACGTTACAATGGAATACCTCCTGAGTCCTGGTAAACCCATCGAGTGTGAACTCATCTTAACCAGATCTGTTCATATTTTCTGATGAGGGGGACTTGATGACAAGAACCTGATGACAGAACTGGGAAATCATAGTTTAAAACTTATGGTGTTTTTTCCGTAATCTTTGCAGTTATCTAAAACACATAAAAAAGAGAAATGTTGTAAGTTAAATGTAGGTACGTGAGTATGTGTATTGTATTGTATTATAACTTTGCAATGAATGGATCGATTTCGATGCGATGACTTTTTGTTTGAAAGCTGATATGATGGAGATGATTCTTCAGCTACATTACATGAGGGTTTTGTCGGGGATTCATTGATTTTTTTATTATAAGATTGTGTTGGTGAAGAGTAATAATATGAAGGAAGCTAGGCAGGTACCACGTAAGGAATTCGGCGTACACGTATGTATATACGCATGTTGGCATAATATTGTTCCAGCAAACGTTCGCGAGCATACAGACGACTTCAGACACGTAATCAAAATATGTGTTAGCAATATACATGAGTCTCCAACGAAGTTCGTTAACTTGTTAACGCGCATTATCAAAACGAGCCACTCATGCCTAGTTTGTTCTTAACTTTAAGTCAACGCCACTCCACAAAAAGTATCGCTACAACGACAATAACCGTTCATTAGGTGCTTAGGCTAAAGGGTTAGTTTGCCGAAACATTACGAAAATTGTAGGACGCGAGCTTGTTCAGTACATAAGATTTCTTTAGACTCTGCGGTAATAGTTGAACTTTCAAAATATATGGTAAAGTATATGAAGTTTTACGTATCTGCCTGTGGCATCACAGCATCTAAACGATTGAACCGATTTCGATACGGTCGTTTTGGTTTAAAAGCTAACGTTGTCGAAAGGTTTCTTAACTAGAATTTACGGATAGGGTTTGATTTACATATAACACATATTGTTATACATGAAAATATAATAGAGCTCAATAGCCTTTATTTGCCTCATGAAATTTGGAGTATTCAATTATTAACAGTTTGTAAGAAGGCAGTGATGGAGCGTTTTGGTGTGTAATTAATTAGCATGTTGGCACTTTAGTCATAATTAGTAATTTAGTTTGTGTTTTTTTATACAGTAAGTTTTTGTATTGTGCACTGTATGTTCTATATTTCTTTTATGCATTCTCTTTATTTTGGGCTTGCTTGAAGAAATCTCTTTTACGGCCTGGCCACGGGAAATTGGCTAAAGCGATTATTCGCGCGGTGCGACTGGCGGCGCGTCTGGCGACTGAAACAAATGTATGGCAATGTTCCTAGCATGCCACGGGCCGCGGCGACCAGCGAAGCGACCGGCGAAATGTATCGGGCGAATCGCGGGGGCGACTGGCGGCGCGGCGGGCGAGCGAAATAAACGTTTGAATCAGTACGGCGCTAGTAGGCGAGGTCGACAATATCTACATACCACTAGACTGTTTCATTGCTTGCTATGGGTCCCGCGAGATGGAGTAAATTTAGTACAAAATAAAGCTATGTTGCCAGATTCGGAAATGATTTTAAAAAGTTGAGAAAAAATCACAGGCTAATCTCCATGTCCATAAATAAATACTGATTTTCAGAAGAATTATAAAAATGGGTCTAACCCCAAACTATCCAAAATTGTATGCTTGTTTTATTGATGTTAGCCGATGATACCAATACCAGAAATTATTAATATTAATAATCACTGCTAGTAACCAGTAGTATGTTCACGATACAAATGCGTTTCTTGTTCATCACCAATGAGTTTTCAAAAAAATAAATAACCTGACTTACGCCACAAACAGTGTGTAATGAATTATGATTCAGAAATTATTTCCAAGGAAAAGTATCTATCATTTATCTTTTTTGTTGTTTTTCTCAATATTTTTTTTATTAAGATGATATAATAACTTGTCACTTAATTAGATTAATTAAACTCGAGGTAAAAAGATTAAAAACCTAAAGAAAACCACATATATGGAAACTGATTAAATATTCTTTTGATTGCCAGTATTTTCTGAAACTATATTATGTGTGACAAAAATTAAATACACCATAAAAAAAAACAAATTAATCACCAAAATAAAATGTGTTAATATGTTTCAAATTTCAAAGTGACATAATAATTGTGCTTAGACCAAAAAACAAATGGCAACATTAAGGAATCTATGGTCTACGGTTCGAAGTTTAGAATTTGTGGAATTTAGGTAAAAAAAATGGTGAATTTGTGGACCTACGCAATATCTATATTTTCTTGTGATTCTAACGTATTGAAGTGGTTTTCCATATTCTAAAGTATAGCTCTGATTCCTCCATTACGGAATAAAAGTTTAACGATACTGATATGCATAGAGAAATATTTTTTTGTGTTTTCAACAACGTCGAAAGAAACCATAAAAAAACTTTTCCCAGTACGTAAAAGATGTAATATAATATGTGTGTAATAGAAGAATGATTTGTTTAAAATTCGAGTGAAAATAAAAAGTGTTCTAGTATGTTGTTGTTTTTAATTTACTGATAAAACTTAAATTTTGATAATAGACAGTTTACTATTTCTGTGTTTATTAATTAATACATTACAACATGTATATCATTGAAATTTTAGTTTGATCTTGTTATTTCCAAAACATTCCAATGAAAACAATAGCAGGGAGGGTCGGATATCCTACAAAATCTACTTATGTTTGTGGGCACCAAGAGATGGCGCTGTAAGACATTTTGATTTCACAGTATTTGTATGTATTAGAATTTCTCGTCGGAGTACTATAATTGTTCTGTGGGCGCTAGCCACGGACAAGCCACGAAGTCGAGCGGCAGTCGCGGCAAATATCGCTGTGATTAAAGTTTACTTGTTTTCGCCACGAATAATGAAAACGGAGATTACTGAAATGCTGTAAATACATATTACTGAAATGCTGTAAATACCTAATGTCAAAAACAATTTTTAAATTTGAAATTCTATTTGCATAGACTTTATTCTTCAATTCAGTTAGAATATATAGTAAGTATGTGATCGAATTTTTCAATAGTCATTCTCGTTAGTTTGAAAAGTTATTCTGGATTTATTCTGATTTCTGTATTCCTCGTACTACTTGTAGAATTCTCCATAGATACCCCGATTCTTATTCTAACCATGTACTCCACAATCTCTTCAAAATATTAGGTCTTGAACTAAAAACCTATTATTACCTTGTAAACAATGTCGAGATAATTTCGATAAAGACCCTAGTCTCTGTGTCGGTCTGGGCTCCTTTGAAGAATACCTAGAGAGAATCCTTCCTGCTAGGCAGCTCGAAAAGGGCGAGCATAGGTTTACTGTCATTAACACCGTGACATCTGACTAGGTGGTACAACTTACTTTTGTTCTAGGCCTCATTAGGGCCTCAGATTGGCAACGCACCATTACCACGTTTGGTGTCTCTAGGCGGCGTTAATTTCTTACCTTCAGGAAATCCGTCTGCTTCTTTGCCTTCCAATACCATTAAAAAAACATTTCACTATGGGACATTACTGGTAGCGGCGGCGAATGCGACTGGCCGTGGCCTGCTGCCGGTGGGGCGCGAATTGCCGCCTCGCCAGACGCCTTGTCGGTCGCATTGCAGGTTCCCGTGACCAAGCGGTTAGACATAAGCTCGCCTTTTGTTTACTTGTTTTTTTGACTTTTTGTGTACAATTAAGAATTAAAGAAAGAGAGAAAGAAAGTGTTCGTCTGTTTAAACGCATCTCACAAGCGGGTTTTAACAATTTTGTATTTCATAGCATCTGATAACAGATGAACAATAGACTTACCTTGAAAATAACAATAAATATTTGGATCTTGATCTGACGCGACAACGACAAGCACATGGCTTTTCTGATAGTAAGAAACAACCGGGGCCTCTCTGGAGTCTCATAGTAGTTACAGATGCTTCGCTGCCCAGTGGTTAGGGTGTAAATCCTATTGTGCTAGACTTCTTGCTAGTCTATCCTCCGGAACAACACACTGTCATTGTGGCTTCAGGAATGGGTAAAGCGGTGGATCCCAACCGTACCCGGGCAAGGTGCTGCCCAGCGCTCAACTGCCAGTTCTTGTTCTTGTTGGAAATTATCTATGTAATCTATAGTCACTATGTAACTTGTAAGAGTTGCCTGAAAAGAAAGGGAGATGGTTTATTCTACACAGAGGTCCCGGACCAAGACGAGCTATCATTATTTCTTACTCGAAAACAGAAGTTATGCCGACGAAAACCCCCAAAGCGATAGGTGTCACACAAAAACTAATCTGGAATTCTGTTATTCCTGCAAGCAAATTTTGCACATGCTTGACTCCCGCGTCGGGATTAGGGTACACTTCTAACACGATCAACAGAGTATCTATATAAGTATTTCTATGTATTAACGTTATTGACTGGCACACATAAATATAAATTGCTTACTTAACTTGTCATTCCACATTTTTGTTTATTTTATATATACTACTTACTTATTTACTACTTAAATATTTAACTAAAGTTAATGTTATATGGATTTCTCAAATTTTCTAATGTTTCGCTAATCTTTTTTTTTCTTTATGAACAGTATAACAACATATTTCATTTCTCACACAATACAATTCCACCCACACAAGCACATAATTTGCATAGTTTGGGATTAGTTTCGATTTATGTTACTTGTCAACAGGTTTACTTATTGTTTATAGGCCCGTAGCGTAGTAGCATAGGTAGTAGTCAATAATGGCAAACTACGGCCAGAGGAATCTAAATATAAATCTTCGAAATAGCATGATTACAGTTTTGCCAAAAACGCCAGACGAATGGTTCAACAGGCGAATCAGAACGAGGGCACTAGTGCTTGAGGTGGCGATATCGGATATATGTATTTAGGCCAAGGGCAAGAATAACGATGATGCCCTAAACAGCAACTGACACATGTTGAATATATCAACCGACGTTTATATGATAAGGCACATGATGAATGCTGCGTGAACGTTCCAAATTTTTAAAACGTGAGTTGGCTACCTCCCGATAAAAAATACTTTTGTTTTTCCAATATTTATAATATCTTCTTTTTTTATTATAAGACCGTTATTCATAGGCACTTTTTAATTTCAGCTCAATTCTTGAATAAGTATTTACAAACCAACTTCGAATATTATTTGTAAATGTTTGACTTACGAATATTATATTTGCGAACCCACGCTGGCTTTGTTATCTTTGTTCTTGTTTGTTATTTATCATGGAGTTATGAACTTCTATATAAGTGCATCATTTAATATGAAAGTAAAGTTATCTTACAATTTAGTTTAATAAATATTAAAGGAAACTTGAAAATTTTGCATGGTGTGACGCACTTTAGATTTTTGACTAACTCAGAAAAAGGAGAGTTTTTAAAGTTGTCTTTTCATTTTTTGTATTTTGTTACGCGAATACTCTTCCAATTATTAATGGAATTTCATAGTTCCTTTTTCGTCATTAGACCTCATTATATTTAGATATGGTAATATACAAATTTGTTAAAGATCCAACATGCAATTCTCAGGGTATACCTACTTAATGACGCGTAAGTATTTTTTGTTTGCCTAGACCACGTATCCATTATTTTCAGTTTGTTTTGCAGTTTTACAGCGCTACTTTTAAGTAAGCCCCATTTAACCCAATAAAAATATCATAAATTGTGGTCTTTACCTATATATATACCTTATATATATACCTAACTATGCCTAATTTTGTTTGTTTAGATGACATCATAATAATATTATAGTTGAAGTACATGTATGGAGAGACCTCAAACGAATAATGTTTGTACAAAAAATATACCCGTTGTCCAGATAAAATCCCACCTATAATTGCGTCAATCATAAGCCAATTTAAAAACAGGCCCCGTTTTGCTGTCCCCAAATTTACCTATGACTCTTATTCTAAATCTCAGTTTATTCAAGTAAACTTGCAAACTACTCGTAAAGTTCTTTTAAGGTTTTATATATTTTATTGGACATTTTGCAAAGAGCACTTTAAGCTAGTAGCTAGAAGTTCGCAAGTTCCGCATAAGAGTACTTACTTTATACTTACTACGTTACTTTAAGGATATCCGCATGTTGAGTGCCATGCATTATGGGAGCCGTTACCGCAGGGTACAGTCGGGTAGACCGCGCGGATCTCGAGGACTTAGTAATCATGTAAGGTCAGTAGATTTAGATAGGTAACAAATACATACACGTGGTGTGGTAACTTTGTAGAGTTTTTTCCGCGTGTTAGTTCTGGCTACTTTGCAAAATACACTAGGCAGTTCGTAAAAAGGCAAGGATAGGCTTACGATCACTGACACCGTGACATCTGACTAGGTGGTAGATTTTCGCAGCGACTCGCCTTAATTGGTTACCGCCGCCTTACCTGTTCTTGCCCTCATAACATCAGTGCTTGCCGTTGACGTGTTCCGGTTCCGAAGATAAGGTAGCCTCCAAACTTACTTTTGCTCGAGACCTAACATCTCAGCATGAGGTTAGTAAACCATCATTATCACCTTTGGTGTCTTTAGGCGGTGTGAATATCTTGCCATTAGGAAATCTGTCTGCTTGTTTGCCTTCCAATATCATAAAAAAAATAAAAAAGGCATCAGTAATTTTGGTTGATTGGTTGTTCAATTTGAAAAATCTGATAAACTTGTGGCAGAGTCCTTCAATCTTGCTAGAATTTCCTACCTCCATAGCGCTATAGCTGTGTCGGCCCTAGTCTTTGACTAAGGGTTTGTTTAAGCGAGCTTTAGTCGATGTTTTCATTTACGAGTACAAGATATTTTTAATAAATAAATTCAACTATTTTTGAAGCAATCGGCACCCTACAGATTTTCAAAGAACAGACTTTGAAACATAAAAAAATTCGTTTTATGTTAAAATTGATTGGCTTTAAATTTTTGCGCCCCTTGCCAACTGTATGTCGTCTTACGGCCAATAATAATAATCAATCGTAATCCAAAGCTTGCTGTCCAAGATTGATATTTTGATCCATTTTTATGTTTTCGTCAGTGTCAAAGGAGAACTACAGTAACGTAAAATTAGCGGTTGTAAATATTTAAAATTGTTCAAACTATTATCATCATTCGAACTTAGATTTGACATTTGGCAGCTTGCAATCTTGTTGGCAATGCACGTGATAGCAGCCATTTCAGGGGTAGTAACATTGCATTGCGTATTAAGATTCTTGCGTTAGTTAGTAATTTTATCAGCTTACCTACCCTCCACAACTGAAGACAACACTGACGAGCACTGATATTATGGTGGTAGGAATAGAAAAGTCCTTACCAAACAGTTCTAGCAGTGACAGTACTCCGCTAATTGAATAAAATAAAATAAGACCACCGAGCGAATTACAGTTTGATAGAATTGCGGGCTGTGTAAGAAATCTAGTTATTTCGGTAAGAGTCATCAGGAAGGGCCTTGCTCCAATTTTAGAATGCACCAGCGACCTAAATACAACCTAGAATCTAGGTTATTGCGCATTATCAATTTGATTGACCTCCTGTCATTTACACTGCCTTAATCATATAAACGAGATGGCCACACTATACCCGCGGCGTTGACCGCTCGGCTTTAACTAGAAACTTTGTTAACTTCTATTACTAGGTAGTAGTGGACTGTGTAGCATCTCGCCCAGACTGACATCACCATCTTACTTATTCTGACGATCACAATGCCAGTGCTCAGTATTGTTGTGTTCCATGTCATGTGATAAGATAGTTCCCTTATACACAGTTACTTTACCTACGCGTGTTTTAAGATCCCGCCAATGAGGTAGTGTGTGTATTTTTACTGTCAAGAAATATTCTTGTTTGATATGTAAATCCGATAAATCCGATAAAATAATAATATCTTAGGATGTCTTACGTCCTACTAGATCGATTTCGAAACAAAGCTCCTATGAGTGTCATCAATTCAATTAAGCAAAAACATAGAGTAGGTAAATCAAAAATGTATTTAAAAAACTTAGTATTAGTTCAGGTAAATTGGCACTGAATTTAGTTTGTATTATCCTAGTCTAGGGACATGTCGATTTTTTTAACTTTTATTGGTACAGTAAAGTAAAATATTTATTGTATTTTTTGCCTTTATTGAGAAACAATGACATGTAGAGTGAGACACAACCACAATTGAAATCATTTTTATAATGTGTTTATTTGTTTCATAAAACAACCTTTTCTTTTGTTTCAGGATCGGAACACAAGGGCGAGAAATCGGTAAGTGAATGCTATTCTTTTTATGATATAAAATGCAAACCGGTTTAACAACATACTTTACTTAAAGATACGTTACGTAAAGACCGTATGCCACTCAAGACGTTAACGGCATATTTCAAACCCGAAACCTTATGCAAGTATCGGCATAACACGATAGGTTTCGCTGTCAATTTTAACACAGTCATTGAATCGACTGACCAACGTATGTAACGTATGGATGTATTCCACATGCACATTGTATTTATAGGTATAGGTATCTGCTTTGTCAATCTTTTACGTGTCATTCTATCCACATGACCGAACCAGCGGAGCATGCCCTTTCTAATTTTAAAACAAACACTTTCTTTCTATCTCATTCTATCTCGGATGCCACTGTTACCAATGCGGTCAGCGAGCATTACTTTTCATCTCGATTAGGTAAGGTAAATACACGCATACCTATAGTTTGTTTTATAAATTTAGTTTTGTAAAAATGTTAATAATGAAATTAATGAACTACTAGGTACTATGTAGTATAGGTATTAATTAAGTATTAGTCCGTTTTGAATATTATACACGTTCACTCAAAAAACTTACATGATGTAGGTAATTAACGTCAGTAAAGCTAATATCAACTTTGTCTCCAATAATTATATAATTGTAAGGCAGGATATAATTAATTTAATTTGTCAACGAACTGAAATGACATTTAAAGCAACATACTTTAATTAATTCGATCTCAAGCTAAACCCTTAATTATACGTTCTAATAAATGATTAATAAGCAACAGTTAATACCTTTTGGAATACGACATGATGTGACGCTTTGAAGTAAAGTAATATCATTGAATTATTATTTCAATTATATAATGTATCAACGCTAGGCGACCTTAATGTTCCTACAAAATAAAATCGCGGTTTGACAAAGAAAGTCAGAATTATTCAACAAGGCCTGCCGAGAAAATATTATATTTTAATAATCATTTGTATATTAATACGTGATGTCAACCCCTTTTTCCGAAAATTTTAACGAAACGCAGGAGCATAAAATTTGGCACACTTATAGTTTATGTGTAGGAGAAGTACAGAACGATAATATTTTTCTATAATAATGCTTATAACTAAAACATTACCCACACTACCATGCATTTGACACACACAAACAAATATATTGATGATAACGATAAAAGATCACAGATGGCGCACAAACTATAATCATACAGTTTGGAAACAAAGTAGTTGGTCTTTAGAAATGAAGATGACGTTCTTATCAACAAGATATTAAAATTTGTTATGGTCGAATTTCGAGCAACTGGCGACTACTAGTATAACAAAATGCCAAATGCAAGGATAAAAAGGATCTTATATTTAGTATACAGAGTTCACTTTTCTGCAGTTTTTTTTATAAGTACCTATGATGGATGGTTTATTAACGACGGATTGTAGAAATATTTATATACAATCTCTCTTTCTGAAAACACGACAGCTAATGAGGAACGAGTCGTGAGTTGGTTGGTTTTGTAGATGAGTGTAAATTTTAATTGGTGTTAACTTCATAATATGACGATGTAAATATTTATGAGGAAAGCTTAATTGATCAATTGTAGGTGACATATCCAAATAAAAACTACACATCAAACAGGATTTAAACGTTTCGCCTCTCGCTTTCGAATGCTCTACCTAACCATTTGAGTTAGTATATGCAGCTTAGAATAACTGAGTAGCTGCTTTGGTGGACGTCTGCTTTTACTGTTTCCATCCACCACTACTGTAAAATAATTTTGTTTCTGGTTTTTTAATTTTTGGATGACTCCAACCCAGATCTATTAACCGATTTCTCGCTAACTTTGAAAACAGACCAGTTGTTAGAGATAAAGATAAGCCTACTACCGTCATATTCCGAAACGAGGTTTTTATAAAGTGTCGACATCAGTACCAGGTTTAAACAATGAACTAAAGTTAAACATTACGATTACATTAACTTGTGAGATAGGTAATATCAATGAGAGAATCGTCCACGTGTTTGGTGTAAAGATACCCTTAGTTAATATTCTGAGCGGGAATCTTGTAAAAGTATGCAAATTGGATTTTATTACTTTGAAGTCTGACGCCTACGCAAAATAACTTAATGCCTATTTTGCTTCTACAAATTTTTCACTTGAATATTACGCAGCCCAAGTAAAGAATGTTAAAATAAACAGAATAAACTTAAGATAAAACATTGTCATTTTTTTGTAAAATTTTTGCTCTGTCAATTTATCTGTTTGTTGCATTACAAGAAAACTGTTTGAGCTGTTTTAATATATTTTTTTAATTTAAATAGAAATGCTTAATCTATTATGGATTGTCTATTTTGTTTCCACAAATTATGAACTTTGATTCGCACAACATACATGTACTTACAATACAATGTCTATTCATTATTACAAGAATTTAATTATAAGAAAACTAATGTAACGATAACTTACGCAGAAAATACACCAACTTTAGGTTGACAACGCTCTATTGATATCTGTGGTAGGTTTCTATAGTTGGCGCGTAATCTATATCAGGAAACCCGTCTGCTTGTTTGTTTTAAAATATCAAAGAACATATTTGATTTTGAAATAAGATGTATTTTTTTGTTTCAGGATGTACCTGTTGAGGAATTGGAAAAACTCAAATCAGGTAAGTTTTGTACTTACGGTCTTTCTTCCTGTATCCCTAAAAATATACGAGATGGTAGCTTTTTAACTGCTCTTCAATTTTGGTAATACCACCTTACCTATTTCATGAAGATGTGGTCTTATATTCCGGTCACAAGATAACGACGCACGGTATAAATTTA
>NJDC01000021.1:206679-216846 GCA_002245475.1 Calephelis virginiensis | reverse complement strand
CATAGTGAAAAAAATTGATATTTGACTTCTTTATATTCCAAAAGGGCCCAAAGTTTTTATGTGCCTCAGGGCCCCAAGCTTTTGTGTGCCCAAGGGCCCCAGCATAATCTTAGACGGCCCTGCGTAGATAGTAGAATATTAAAAAAATAATATTTTCCAGTTTCCCAATTTCTTTTGCAGTCAACCTTATATCAACGTGTACGAAATAAAACAGCGTATATTATGTTAATGTATTTTTTCTTTAATCCATTTCAATGAAAGTACAGGTCGATGTCAGGCATCGACCCACCGGTTCATATTTGGCAACCCAACTTCTGTACGTTCTATATGTTTAATACTTATTATCAAAATCACAAACTAAAAAGTAACATGGTCAGAATGAAACTTTCTTATTATATTGCAACAATTAATGTAAACTTGTTTTTTATAAACAAAGAATATATTATATCCAGGATTTTTCTATGCAAACCATTTTTTTTTCATATATTTTCGAATACTAGTGATCGCCCATTGGTCGAAATTCGACCATAAAAAAAGTTTAATATCTTGTTAATAAGAACGCCATCTTCATTTCTTAAGACCAACTACTTTGTTTCCAAACTGTATGATTATAGTTTGTGCGCCATCTGTGATCTTTTATCGTTATCATCAATATATTTGTTAGTGGGTGACAAATACATGGTAATACGTGTAATGTTTTATTTTTTTAAATAATGCACTTTATAAACATAATCATTAAAAATATTAGCTTTCTGCACTTCTCCTACACATAAACTATGAGTGTGGCAAATTTCATACTCCTCCGTCAGCGTAATTTTCTTAAAAAGGGGTCCAAAAATGTTTGCTTCACGTATTAATATATAGATACTAGATTTGTTTCATCCTATCACAAACTCGGTAAATATCGAATTAGGTTCGGATCTTAAACTAGTATAATATTCATAACGTTCGTTTTTTTCAAGTTTAATTTGTTACATTAATAATAATTATTGACATATACCGTAAAATTGTTAACTAACATGTTATGCTGATGATAGTCGACTTGACTTTATGAGATTCGATCGATGCTCGGGTCGGGCAACAATAATAAAAATGAGTTTCTTTAATTTTCTGATCATAATAAATTTTGCCCAGAATCAGGTATGTGCCCTGTTGACTATAGACTTTCTACCAATCACATTGTGGGACTATGTGGTTACGGATAGTTGTGGGTAACTTGGTTACGGGCAGGAAAATAATTTTTAACTATTAATATAACAGAATATTTTTGTTTGTAACTACATGAAACAATAATTTATTTAAAACGTTCCACTTGACATAGGCATTTAAAAATAGTGGTAAAAATGGAAACATCGTTTTTCCCACTTTGCTCTAAGGTTTTTTCATTTTTCTCGCATTCTATACCTTCTATACATTCAATATTCCGTCTCCGGAATATGGTGTGCCCACCTCGTTCTAATATATTACGTTCACAATATAAGTATTTCTGGCAAGGACTTTTCACGCTTACGTTGCAGTATAATATGTGAATTGGTCTGTCAACGTCTCCTGTCTTCGAGCTCCATCACCAGACGAGCTCAGTCGTACCAGTGTGACATATGTTCAAATTCAAACGTCATATGAACACTCATAGTGCGTTTAATATCCATTCCCACGCTTATGAAAGAGCTGCAAATGAGCTGATGACCTTGAACGCCTGGACAGGTCTCCATGAAATATATCTAAGAATCCGCTGAAGAGCTACGATGACACAGAAAGACACACACACACACACACATACACGCGTCTAACTTAACACACCCCTCGTTTTGCATCGGCGGTTAAAAAAGGACAACCACACGATATGGTCAAGCCTCACGACATCGTCATGACACAGTCTTGACACAGTTGTGACATCGTGTTTATCCATCCTCACAACTTCATCACGGCACTATTACCAACACCAACACTTATTACCAAATCCGACACTAACGGTGACGACAACATCTCAACCAACACCATTATCGTCACCAGCGCCGTCAACCTCAATATTATGAATTGTCGTTGAATTTGGTACCATTGTTTTTAAGCAAATTTGTTATTATATCGTATCTTCACGCCCATATCCCCGAAGAGGTAGGCAGAGGTACAAACAAGGCTCCCACGACTAGCCGAAGACACTAAGTCCCACAATGTGATAGGTGGCAAGCCTATCGCCAACCGGGTACATTTCCAATTCCGACCAACATTTTTTTTTAATTAGAAAATTGGAAAAATCCAATTTTATTTTTGTTGGCCGACCCGGGATTCGAACCCGGGACCTCATGCAGTCAAGTCCAACACCCGGACCGCTAGACCACAGAGGCGATATTATACACTACCATTTTACCTATTACTCAAAACTATGTAGAATAGAAAATTAAAGAAAACTCGTAAGAGGCGAGCACTGGTATAATACAAACAATTTTTGAAAAGTAAATTATTTTTTCCCTACCCACCGTAAACTACCACCGTTTCCAAACCTAGCCAGAAAGGAAAAGAAACGGCAAAACAAACTCCCCAGCAACCAGGAAAATAACCAATCTGCCTTCTCCTACCACCGTTTCCAAACCTAGCCAGAAAGGAGAAGAAACAGCAAAACAAACTCTATAGACTTTCTTGGGACTTCCACTTACTTTTCAAAACATATTGTTTTCTATTCTCTAAATAGCTTTTACACCATTCTAATGAATTACCTTTAATACCATGTCTCTCAAGTTTCATTAACTAAATATTATATGATACCAAATCAAAAGCTTTACTCAAATCTAAAAATACAGCAAGGGGAAACTTCTTGCTATTTAGGCATTTAGTTACTTTTTTGACTAACTCGAAACATGCATAAACTGTAGACCTCATTCCATATTGATTATTTTTTAATAAATTAAACTGAAGTAAATAACTATATTTGGTTATACATTTTTTTTTAATGTTAGAAATTACTGTAATTAAAGTTATTGGTCTATAATTGTTCATGTCATACATATCCCCTTTTCAAAACAATGGCTTGATAATAGACTTTTTAAACGATCAGGATATTTTCCTTCTAAAAATGATAAATTAATTATTTGACAAAGAGGCTTTGATATCACACTGGCAACATTCCTTAGTTGCTCTGCTGTTTTTTAAATTATATAGGTATAACCTTAACTAAATCATGCTCATCAACTGGTGTCAAAAACATAGTTTTATTATGATTAGACAAATTAAGAGATTTATGCTATTTGTAGAACAAGTCTGACTTTTATAACAAGATTTATTCCGATTTATAAAGAACTTGTTGAAATGATTACAAATTTCTTAAGCATCAGTATATGTACAGAGTTATTTATTTTTACTTGTTCTATTTCTTCTTTAGACATTTTATTTTGAACTGTACTTTTAATTATATCCCATGAAGTTTTACATTTATTAGAAAACTGTTCAATATATTTTAACGACGCCTGTTTCTAAGTTTTTAGTATACATTTAGATAATACCTTTTTATAACATATGTAACTCATCTTATATCCCTTTTTGTTAAATTGGGAATAACAAAAATTAAATACAACTGATGTTTTACTTTACAACACATTAAAATACCTTTAGACAGCTATTTCTTTTTATTGGCTTGTTTGACACTTTAATTTGAATTTTTGGAAAACATAATTCATAAAATAACATGAAAGTATCGTGAAATTCATTAAAAGCCTCTTCACAATCATCACAAGTAAGAACTTCACTAAAACTTAAAAATGACAGACATTCATGTTCTATTATTAATATTTTCTTGTCCAAATATACGCTTTGTTTCAAACCAAAAAGTAAACTTCGGTTTACAATATGAAACTGGCTTTATGTCTACTTGTATTACTTTGTGCTTTTTCATGGTCAGATAAACTAAGAATGTGAGTGTCAGAGCAAACATTATCTAAATTGCTAGCAATTACATCCAAACATGCAAGTTTCCTTGTAGGTTTCAAAATATGTTGACATACAATTATTATTTTCTAAATTGCTAGATTGAAAAAGGTCCATATTCCAATCTTCACATAAAACACAATTCTTTTTGGAATTTTTCATAATATTTTCTAATACTAATTCCAAATTATTAAGAACTTATTATTCCAAATTATTTGAACTGGGAGTACGAAATATACATATTACTACTAAATTATACGAGTAGTTTATTATCTCCACTACACAGCATACAAAAGAGTATGGTATGTGTATTTGTAAATCCAGAGTTTTAAAATGAAGTTCTTTACTTAATAATATACAGGTCACCACGACGCTGGTTATTGCGCGAGATATAAGAAGCTGGTAGCCCGTAGACTTGCGCAATAGATATTCCATCACCACCTCAGTACAGCGACGTACCTGTACAGGCCACAGTTACCTCTTACCGTCAGGAGAGCTGTGAGCTTGTTCGCTGACTTCTCTAGTAAAAAATCCTTTTCATTTGATACACACACAATAATTGTACGTAGGGCCTACCTAGCACCGGGAACCCGACTTTACCGATGTTCGAACTTAAAAACTGTAGGTAATGGAAATATTTACTCACTTGCCAAAATATCGGATCCAAACTACTCAAGCTATCGTCGAAAATACGAGTACAACCCAACCCCATCTGGACACAGCGATTTTTACTCGCTACGCTTGCTCGGTCTAATATTTAATTATACGACTAATACGTACGATGTTTTACGTCATAGGAAATATAGGTAGACGGCTCTACCGAGAGATAGAGCCATGCAAAGATTCTCCTTTACAAGAAAAGTGTTCACCGTACAATCAGAAAATTAGTCTTTCTGTTTTCATTTTTATCGTACATACTCGTATGGACCTTTTTCACCTTCACGACTAGGTAGATTAAAAAGATTGTTCTTTCTTTCACTCCAGTGACCTTATGCAGATGAATTCCGGGTTCGGTTTTGTTTTGCGGCTAGATGGATTCCCTTTGTTGCCTGAAAGAATAGAAAAGAAATCAACTAGCTAATGTTTTTATACAGTTTTTATTTTCATCGTCTATTCTTAGCAGAATTTTATTGTATATTTTTTAATAACATTTGTATACTTCTACTACATATGTATGAGTGTAGTATGCAAGTAAGTGCTGTTCAAATAAATATTTACTCAGATAACTAGCTGACCCGGCAAACGTTATTCTGCCACTTTTTTTATGTGATTTTAGTAATAAAAAATTATGTGAGCTACCCATGTCACGAGTATAAAAAATAGATGTTGGCCGATTCTCACAATATGCTTACAAAATTACATGAGAATCGGTCAGGCCGTTTCGGAAGTGTACGGGAACGAACACTGTGAAGAATAATTTCAAAATGCAATAATTCCAAACAAGATATAATAATCATTCAAAATATGTAATACAGACAGTTTGTTCTACCTGGAACTTAGTAAAGGTCTGTTACTCGGTGACAAAATTTAGAGCTTATACTTGGTCTTTGGAAAAAATATTTTTTTTTGTTTGATATTTGTCAAAACCAGTCTTCGTGATGGTAAGAAATATTAGTCGCCTTTACACATCATATATGTTGTGTGGGTGCCAACTGTGCCAACAATGTTAAGATTTTAATCCTCTTGTGTAAGTTTGCTGGTAACGCTTATCTCCCTACCACAAGAGACAATATCAAGCACTTGCACTGTAACGGCAGGAAAAGTTCCTAAATTTCCTCTTATTATCTCCGGACTATTTTGAAGAATACAGGATAACAGTATTACTGACAATGCGTGGGAAAACTGGTTTCGTTTTGCCTGTCGCTAACAGTTAATAGCTAAACTAGCACTAGACTAGACTGGTAAAGATTTGCGATCAATGGCCCAGCACCAGCACCATACCTATTCTTACCGCCTTAACGTCATTACTCGCAAGCATCGTGTTAGGCCTCATTCGTACGAGAGTTAAAAAAGCGTTGCGTTAAAACTTAGTGTTGGCGTTTTTATAACGTTCTCGACGTAATTGTTCATACGAACGTTGTAAAATCACTTTTGTCTAGTCTCTTGCATATGTAAGACGTGGAAATGGTTTTTGTTAAATTAAAATATTAGCAATAGCAATTTGTGTTGCTGGAAGATGATGAATTAAAAAAAGGAGATCTGGGTACATCTTCTGAATGAACAGAGATACCTAAAACTTGAAAATGACCGTTTGTGACACTACACGATAAGTTGAGGCAATACTGTAATAAATTCTTTAACTATTTTCGAATTCTGTATACTCTTCATGCCAAGTCCTTTACGAGGTAGACAGAGAGTATCGAGTGCCATACCTCACGATCCTGACAAACCTGTCTGACTTCCTTCACATTAATTACCCTTTTCATACAAACACGCCAGTTTTGGAGACTCTTGACACCACCCTTGGATAATATCCGTGTGATCTGATCGTGGAATGTCAACCTTGGTCTCCCCGAGTACCTACATCCATCCACAGTCGCATTGTATATCTGCTTTGTCAATCTTTCATCTGTCATTCTTTCTACATGACTGAACACGTCACAGATTTTCCATAAAGCTCTCATTTCGACCGCATTCGTCCTAATTTATCTTTTTTCTGACATACCCAACTCTAAATTCCATACAACAACGTTGGGACAAGCACTGAATTATGAGAAGTGAATTAGGTAATGTTTTCGCATAAGAAAATGAGTACGACTTCACCTCTTTTATTAACATTTCGGGTTCTACAAACCATGACCTTGTACTGAATACAATACACTACAATACGACGACGAATACAATACAATACGACTATATTGCCGCCAGCGTAAGATTGCTAATAAGTAATAAACACGTCCGACCGCTGAAAGAACGCGTGGCGTCACAGAACAATTATAGTACTCCGACAAGAAATTCGAATACATACAAATACTGTGGGATCAAAATGTCTTACAGCGCCATCTCTTGGTGCCCACAAACATAAGTAGATTTTATAGGATATCCAACCCTCCCTGCCATTCTTCTCATTGGAATGTTTTGGTAATAACAAGATCAAACTAAAATTTCAATGATATTCATGTTGTAATGTATTAATTAATAAGCACAAAAATAGTAAACTGTATATTATCAAAATTTAAGTTTTATCAGTAAATTAAAAACAACAACATACTAGAACACTCTTTATTTTTACTCGAATTTTAAACAAATCATTCTTCAATTACACACATATTATATTACATCTTTTACGTACTGGGAAATGATACAAACAAAGCTTTTTTATGGTTTCTTTCGCAGTTGTTACAAACACAAAACTTATTTCACTATCTCATTTCTCTAAGTATATCAGTATCGTTAAACTTTTATTCCGTAATAGGGGAATCAGAGATATACTTTAAAATATGGAAAACCACTTCAATATGTTAGAATCACAAGAAAATATAGACATTACGTAGGTACACAAATTCACCTTTTTTTTATTTAAATTCCACAAATTCTAAACTTCGAACCATAGACCATAGATTCCTTAATGTTGCCATTTGTTTTTTGGTCTTAGCACAATTATTATGTCACTTTGAAATTTGAAACATATTAACACATTTTATTATGGTGATTAATTTGTTTTTTTATGGTGTATTTAATTTTTGTCACACATAATATAGTTTCAGAAAATACTGCCAATCAAAAGAATATTTAATCAGTTTCCATATATGTGTTTTTCTTTAGGTTTTTAATCTTTTTACCTCGAGTTTAATTAGTCTAATTAAGTGACAAGTTATTATGTCATCTTAATAAAAAAATAAATGTTGAAAAAAACAACAAAAAGGATAAATGATAGATACTTTTTCTTGGAAATAATTTCTGAATCGTAATTCATTACACATTTGTGGCGTAAGTCAGGTTATTTATTTTTTTGAAAACTCATTGGTGATGAACAAGAAACGCATTTGTATCGTGAACATACTACTGGTTACTAGCAGTGATTATTAATATTAATAACTAGCTGCTACCTGCGGCTTCGCCCGCGTTTTCACAGAAACCCGGTGTGCGATCGGGATTAAAAATAGCCTATATGTTAATCCAGGTCACAATCTATCTGTCTTCCAAATTTCAGACAAATCTGTTCAGCCATTCGAGCGTGAAAGAGTAACAAACATCCATACATCCATACTTACAAACTTTCGCATTTATAATATTAATAGGATAGGATTTCTGGTATTGGTATCATCGGCTAACATCAATAAAACAAGCACATAGTTTGGATAGTTTGGGGTTAGACCTATTTGTATAATTCTTCTGAGAATCAGTATTTATTTATGGACATGGAGATTAGCCTGTGATTTTTTCTCAACTTTTTAAAATAGTTTCCGAATCTGGCAACATAGCTTAATTTTGTATTAAATTTACTACTCCATCTCGCGGGTTCCATAGCAAACAATGAAACAGTCTAGTGGTATGTAAATATTGTCGACCTCGCCTGGACTGAGGTGTGCGGTGTATTAAAACGTTGATAGCTATTTCGAAAATATGAGTTTTAGAAAACGAGGCACCTATCCCACTGCGGCATCTATTCCGGTTTTACCTTATCGGATCACGAGCAACATTTTTTTTTAGTAGAAAATTGAAAAAAAAAAACAATTTTCTTTTTGTTGCCCGACCCGGGATTCGAACCCGGGACCTTTTGTAGTCAAGTCCAACAACTGAACCGCTAGACCACAGAGACGATAAAATTATTTCAATTTCCAAAAGTTCCAAACTAATAAGAAAAAAAAGAGAACCTAGTCTAAAGTATTATTTAAAAAAAGAAAAGTGTGTGTTGTGTTGACAATGACGTTTGGATATTGTAGTAGATCATTATTGGATAGCTACGACGTCTTCAGCTTGTTAGTAAGATAAGGGTTGGAGCCATTCATAACATTTAGATTTATATTGGTATTACGTTAACACATAGATAATTAATTTAAAAATTTGAGTTTGTTGTAAAGTAATGAACTAATATAATAACAATAACGCCTTGAAATGCCAGTACGTCTTTTTTCAATTTTGCATACTTCCGTTATCCGTTTAGTCATTCCAATATGAGGATCAAATTAAAATTGAGTGTGTTTCCTCAGGACAGCTTGCATTATGAATAATTGTCTCACAGTTAGAACGTGAGATAACGATTATACGTCTGCGGTTGAAAAAAGAATCGGTTTGTTAAGAGAACTTTTAACATTGCCATTTGTGTTTTGTTCATACGAAACATGCCACTTTACAGCGCCTCCCCTGACTGTAATACAGTATGTTATGACAGATTGAGCTAAGGCCTAATAAACAGATTTTGAATGATTAAAAAACATGATTTTTTTGGGTCTAGACACTACAGTTAGAATATAATGGTTCCATCATATACCATATTATAGTGGAATAGGTAAGCAAGTGGAATGACCAGTCTTAGATATAATTTTGAAATCTAACGTCATCCGGCAACCCGGTGACCTACTGGGTGACGATGGAAAACGGTTATTGAAACTCAGTGAGCTTGTCATTACTTATATAAACTTAAGATTATACGTTACATTTGTTAGAGATTGGTTTACAAGCGATTAAGCATGCGGTTCGCCTGGTAGCGTGAGACAACAGTCTAGTTTTCAGTTTCTTGTGCCAGTACATACCTACATCAAAGTCGATTTTAAAAAGTTGAGAAAAAATCACAGGCTAATCTCCATGTCCATAAATAAATACTGATTCTCAGAAGAATTATACAAATAGGTCTAACCCCAAACTATCCAAAACTATATGCTTGTTTTATTGATGTTAGCCGATGATACCAATACCAGAAATTATTAATATTAATAATCACTGCTAGTAACCAGTAGTATGTTCACGATACATATGCGTTTCTTGTTCATCACCAATGAGTTTTCAAAAAAATAAATAACCTGACTTACGCCGCAAACAGTGTGTAATGAATTACGATTCAAAAATTATTTCTAAGAAAAAGTATCTATCATTTATCCTTTTTGTTGTTTTTTTCAAAATTTATTTTATTATTAAGATGATATAATAACTTTTCACTTAATTAGATTAATTAAACTCGAGGTAAAAAGATTAAAAAACTAAAGAAAAACAAAAATATGGAAACTGATTAAATATTCTTTTGATTGGCAGTAATTTCTCAAACTATGTTATGTGTGACAAAAATTAAATACACCATAAAAAAACAAA
>NJDC01000021.1:196228-206478 GCA_002245475.1 Calephelis virginiensis | reverse complement strand
TGTTCTGTGCCTCAGTCCCCGCAAGTTCGTCGTTCAGAGTGGACGTGTTTCGCTCGTGTGTGCAATAATTTCCGCGGCGAACGTGTCAAACAGCTCGGACTTTTTTGTGTAAGTATTTACAGTTCCATAACTTTACAAGTAGTAATTAGTGCCATACAATTTTTGTTATATCAGTACACAGGTTATTAAATTACACATCCATGTGGTTGTTGTTTTGTGTTTATTTTATTAAAAATATGTAAGGGCATCTATCCATATCAAAAAGGATAGTCGCTTTGATTTTTCGTGGTATAGGTGCCCCTAAGTGTCTCTATCTCTCATATCTTTATACATTATAAATTAACATATTTTCTTAATGTTTTATCATTTTCATTGCATTAAATTATTATGTTTATTCGATTCTTACTGATAAATATTGTGGGTTCTTTGGGGCATCTATACCTAGTTGGTGCCTAAGTAGTACTAACTTGTATACATTTCTTTTTAAGTATGTAATAAAGATTTTAGCACAGAAGTATATTTGTAATTTTCTGTTTTAGATGAACCATGCCACGAAAATATAAGAGAAAGGCAGGAGTTCAAGTTCGAGTGGTGTCTTGGACCGCAGATAAATTACAACCAGCTTTCAATGAAATGGACAAAGGGATTATGGGGATCAATGAAATATCCCGACTCTTCGGAATTCCATCCAGAACTTTAAGACGGTGTTACGCTGCTCAAAACAAAACACAATTAACACTGGGGAAACATCCTGTCCTTGGGTTTCAAAATGAAAAAAGGTTGGTACACCACATTCTCAAGCTAGCAGATGCAGGATTTCCTCCTAACATGCAGACAATATATTTGCTAACATATCAATTTGCTGAAAAACTAAAACACACATTCCTTTAACAATGTCCAAAAGGGTAAAACAATCTGCAGATATTCTAAATACAGAAAAAAAATTAAAGAAAAGAACTATATTGCTAAAAGGAAAAAAATACAAATACAAACTATGTTAGATAAAAGAAACAAGACTAAACCTGAAAAGAAAGTAAAAAGTAATGAAAACAAGACTGATACTAAAGTAAAAGGAAAATTAAAGGAGGCAAACAAAGAAACCAAAGGTTAAGAGCGAGTTAAGAGAGCTTATAAAAGAAAAAGGAGAAATATTTATTATAAAGATGACTACAGTGAGACTGATTTTAGTGATGGTTTTAGTGAGAAAGAAAATTATAATTACGTTAAACTAAGTCAAGGAATAGAAGCTCAAAAAAGACAAAGTATTTATAGTTCAAGTAGTGATGGTGGAGATTATCCACTAATTAATTATAAAACGAAAGGAAAGAAAACCAAAGGTTTACCTGTTAAGAAAGCTGACAAAGACAAACAAGAAAGCTTTGAAGATAGAAACGAAATAAAAAGTTCACGTAAAAGACGTATAATTTTAAGTTCAAATAGAGAAACCAGGTACTTACTCTAAAATGACAGAAGAGAAATGTAAAGATTTGTTTGTGGAGAAAAATAAGAGAGAAAAGCAAGGTAGCTCTAAACATACAGATGAAAATAATTGCATTGAATGCTTTGACAGCTATGAAAATACAAAATCGAAATCTAATTGGATTCAGTGCATTTCATGCTAGAAGTGGTTGCATGAAACCTGCACACTATTCAAAAATTATTGCTCAAGATGTGGAAGAGAGAGACTATGAGTACATGTTGATTTTTTAAACTTTTATTACTTACTTGATTAAGCTAATTAAAAATTGTTCATGATTTTTGTTACATTCTTTATTATTATTTTACTTGAAGATGATTTATATAACATGTTGATTGATATGCCTCAAAAAAACAAATTTTAATTATGCATATTTCTATTATTTTATTCCATGCGGCATATATCCCACACCATGGGCATCTAACCTCCTTAATATTTTCATGGCGGGGCATCTATCCATATAGGGCCTAGGTGCCTAACCTATCCTCAAAAAATGGGTCTGCAGAAACTCATTTTTTGCCCAACCAGTAATTGCTAGGCCATCTAAAATAAGCCGCAATGTAAGAAAAAAGACCAAATACGTAATATTGAAAGTTTTTTTAACGATATATTATTAGATTTGAAATAAAGACACAATTTCAAAAAGTGAGGCAACTATCCTGACTTTACCATATGTGCCCGGTTGGCGATAGGCTTGCCACCTATCACATTATGGGACTTGGTGTCTTCGGCTAGTCGTGGGTGTCTTGGTTGTGCCTCCGCCTACCGCTTTCGGGATATGGGCGTGAAGATACTGTATTGCTGAAATTTAAATGTCAGATACCCTGAGAAGGGCGTTGACACACGCTACACAATCAACTACTTTTGCGTTTGTCATCGATATCATTATTGAACTTAATATTTTTAATCGCAATCAAAGATTTTTAATTATTTTTTACCTTTCTTTTAATATGACAACAATGAGCAGTGACGTTGTAGTGGTGAAATTGGAACGACTGATTGTGATACACTGAACAAAAAATACCGTGGTACAACTGGGAGCAAAACCTGTCGTGTGATGGATATCGTCTTTTAAACAAGAAATAAATAATCTTATGAAAAAATCTTCAATTATGAGAATCAGTTTAAAAAATATATTTGGTTTTATATCATCATTAAAGAAAATATGTTACGCAAACGAGAGGGATAAAACAACCCGCCCTTAATACACTGCCCTTCTCGTTAAGCTTAGGATTTACAAATTGGATTTTTTTTCGTCGTCTGAGATTAACATTTACGTAAACCATGTCTGATTTATTGATTGATGATTGACCTCAGTAGGGACTAAGGTTTCTATTTTGTTGGCTCCTTTACACTTATGTCTTGGTAGTATTGTCGATTCTAACACAACGCCGTATATCAGGAACACTTTTGGCAAAATGTGTCAAGATTCAAAACGCACAAAGGGTAACAACATCAAAAGAGTTTGGTAGACTAGGCCACAAGTGTTGTGACTTAAAGTAGAATAAGCAAATAAGTAGGTAAATGGAAACACGTTACTCATATACGTCTAACATGTCGATGGTGCGTTGCCCACCTGAGGTTGGAATGTCAAGTTTCTAGCATATGTAAGTTTACCGGTTATTTTACTTTCTAAACAACAACAAAACAACAGCGAACACAAATGTTACATTATGCAGGACCTACCACCTACTTAGGTCTTTTGTAGAATTTTCCAGAAATTAAAAAATTCAATTATTCTGTTACTCATGCACATTCATACATTCTCTTCTCATTGCCGTTAATTGGTCTTTAAATAATCGGATCCTGCTAATATACGCGGGCGATATTATGGTCATATGATATAGAAGTGACTTAAAGTTTATTTTTCCTTGTTACAGCCGACACCAGCAAAGAGGTTCCTCCAGAGTTAAGCAGCGAACATATTGAATATCATCGACTAGGTATGTATTACTTATATATTTATCACAATCTATAGCTCCGAAGCAATAAAACCACCTTTTATGTACCATAGCTTAAACATTATGAAAAAAGTGATAGGTTCCTCTTGTATTGTAGTAGATGGTATACAATAAAATGTAGGTATTCATTATTTTACTACTAAGAACCACAAGGCTTCATAAGGAATTAAAAAAAAATTAAGGAAAATTTGTTGTACACTACAATAAAAAAAAGTTGACTAAGACTTCATTTGAACATTGTCCAGGGAGCCTTAACATAATATTGTGTTCTGGAATTACGCTGCTGACGCTCACAAACATTTGTGCTTTGACATTGAGTAAATTCTTTAAGTCAAATGAACTGGTGTTTTACGGTAAAATATCAACAACAAATCACACATCTTAGGATGAGTAGCTTCAAGTGCAGACGCAAACGTAGTTTGATGAAATTTCACGTTAATTTTAAATGTTTAATTTCCTTGAACGGAAACTAATACGGACAGTATCACTTTAAGTTAAGGTATGAAAAGGTGGTTTCTACAGTCTTAGAGTAAATAAGACAAGTCTACTTCTGCCTGATTCGGCATGATTCCATCACTGAACTCGTTGTTGTGGCAGATGCGGTAAAGGCTAACGGTGAGCTAGTGTCCCGACTAGAGCAGCATGCATCTGCGGATGCCATTGGAGATGAGAAGCCTCATGTGCACACACAAACACAGCTGGATGTTCCCTCCCAGGGCGTGCATAAGGTTGTAGTTCAAGACGGCCCGCATGTCAGTGTAATGGAGTCCACAGTACCTACAACAGTTGCCAGTGAAGAACAAACAACTAAGGTATCATTGATACTATTTTATTGTTGTACAAAAACTTTACTGCTGGTAAGAAGAACCGCCGCTTACGACACCGGAGCTACGTGTTATCACGCAACCTATCACCAGTGGCGTGCAATTCATACACACCTTTAGGCACTACTTACCTATATTGCGTGTGCAAAATTTAAATACATATCATTTTAATTGAACTTTATCTAAGACATTTAATATCTAAAGGTGAAAATATGACGCATAACTAAACTAGAATTGGTGAGTTTTTTAGATAGAATTTCTATGCCTAAGATAGACTGGAGTCTCTGTACACGCCCCTGCCTATAACAGATATATTTTTGACATTTTATTATGTACGTAAAGGTATTCCATGGCGCCGCTCGCTTGGTGCGGCACGGCTCAGTGGCGAGTCCCCAAATCCCCCAGAACGGACACACTGCAGTTCGGCGTGCCTTTAATGCTGACATCACCAAGGAAACCAAAAACAACGTTAGTATCCCATTTCTCATCATTATTCATACTTCATCTTACATTCCACATATTTTTTATCTGTGCTAATATGGAGAATCCACATTAGTCCGAGTCCGCTGAGTAGAATAGCCCATCTGCCTCTCTGCTAAACAGCTCTTGAGACGCAACTTGGCCGGGTAGGGATCCAACGCCTTACCTATTTCTTCCGTCATGTTTTGGTTTGGTCTGGCAACCGGTAGAATGGCAAAATAGGCCTGCAATCCTGGCCACAGTACAGCTATTCACCTATAATACCTACAGTAAATGCCTCGTTTCTTCTTACCACCAGGAGAACCGTGTTTGTTTGCTGACCTCTTATATGAAAAATCATTTATATATAGCTGGTGTTGCGGCTTTTCATGGTATTGCGTACCTTCGAGTGACCGCTTGCTTGAAAAGGCAACTTTTTACATAAGAAGTCAATCCAGTTATAGATATTATTTTTTATCTGGCTTAGCAGGTATTTGTACATAAGAGGTTTCATATCAAACTAGCTTTTAAAATACAAAAAAAAATTGGAAAAGCGTAATCGGTTCTAACAAAGAAATTCCTTCAACTATTCTCAAACAGAGTCAGGTTACACCACAAAATATATATATATGGTTACGGTTACACAAAGTGTGTAGTTCTCACTCAATCAACCATACTTCCATACTAGCTATATCGTAGATTCGAAAGCCTGTTTGTCTGTCATTAAATGTATATAAATGTATATGTATGTAAATTTATGAAATTATATATCTTGGTTGTGCTTTGAGCAGGAATCGAAGGTAAACCTTTGATGTGGAAAGGAGGTATGTAAAGGGAATGCTATTTTAAAGCAAGGTTTTGAGTCATGGTACCAGACTCGCTTTGCGTAATTCAGTGCTTATCCTACAATTGTTGTATATAAGCGAGAGTTGAAATGAGAGCGCTACGGAAAATCTGTGGTGTGACGCTCACTGACCGCGAGAAAGAGTGGAATTGAAAGAATTTATTTGTAAAAAAGTGTTTACTTTTAATCTTCAATTTCAATGATGAAAATGTTATGTAGATACTCAGTGATATGAAAAAAATATTTATTCAAAAATTATGGTCTGTTGTTAAAATGTATATAACTCAGACTAATACGAAAAAATTTTTTATTGGTCTGAGTTATATATTCCTTTATGGATAGTTACTTTACTCTTTGGTTATATAATACACTTAATGTAATTAGTAAAAGTAATGGCACTTTTGTTGTATAAATCGAAAAATAAACTTTTTATAAAATAAATAAATAAATATCACAAGACAAGTTACACAAATTGAATCTAACCCCAAAGTAAGCAAATTATATGTTTTGTGTTATGGGTGTTAGTCAACGATTCTAATCTTCTAATTTATTGTACCCATCCATACCTAACACAAATAAGATAGGGTACATCGGTGGGTAAAATGGGTATACCCCATAAAATTTGAAATACAAGTGTCTTGTGAACTTGTTTTGAACACGTTCCAACATAACACTGTATTTCGCCTCATGTGGAGCCCAAATAGACGCGTTGTGTTCCAGGTGACTGCGGACCATCGCATTGTACAATACTCTGAGCGTAGTAATATTTATGAAATCCTGCGATTGTCTTAGTACAAAACCTAAGTTTCTATATGCCCTTTTACATATCTGGACAACATGGTCACGAAAACTTAAGTCCGCCGTAACACACACCCCTCTCGGAAGTCTCGGACCTTAGATATGCGTTGTATTGGAGTAGTCTCCATTTCATATCCCCACAGCACTGGGTTTCGCGTGAGAGTGAACGTCGTCACCGATCATTTAGAGACATTGAATTTAAGCTTGTTCTCGTGCCTCCAATTTACTACTCGGTTTATTATTATTCCTCCTGCAAACGATGACAATCTGTCTTATCTTTAACCTCCAGCAGCAATTTGAGGTCATCTGCATACAACAATCATGTAGCGTGTAGTACCTTCGGCAGGTCGTTTATCATAATGATAAACTCCAATGGCCCCAAATTACTCCCTTGGCTTACACCAGATCTAGTACAATATGGGATAGATTCGAAACCATTCTAAAAAAAAACTCTAATAGATGTGGTGTAAATCCAACTCCAGCTAACTTCTTCAACATTACATCATTGTCTACCTTTTGCAAATCAAAGTAGGCTGTATCATCAACAGCGGGAACTACCCGCGCCATGAAGTGGAGTAAGTTCCTGGCGATGCTGCGCCGCGGTCGAAACCCATGCTGCGCGTCAGCTAGTTGCGACGCCACCTGCATTTGCACGCATCGACAGCACCGCCACTGGCCTATACCCACTCACATCTGGACTCTGTTTACCCTTGGGCACAGGAACTACTCGCGTTACTTTCCAACGAGCCGGAAACGTTGTTTTTCCAAGCTGGTATTAAAAATATAAAGCTAGCAACATGGCACAATCTTTAAAAAAAGACGCAGGTGGTCTGTCCGGATCAGATTAATGTTTCGGTTTCAGATTATTAAGCGCTTCTTCGACTTCTCTGAGGCTCAGGATATGCAAATGTACGCGCTCCGCGTTCGCTCGTTTACAAAAACCAAAATAGCAAAGATGCGAGCATGCCGCTCGAGCATTATAAGTACGAGTAGTTCCCCCTTACCTTTAAACCCTGTTTATATGTTAAAAAAATTAACTGCAATGATGTATACAGATAATGCTTTATGCAGATGACGCTGTACTTTTAGGCTCTATACTATCTGAGCTGCTAACACTGGTCACAGTTATGAAAGGCGATTGAATAGAAAGGAGCTTAATGCGATAAAAACTAAAGTGATGGTGTTCAAAGAGCTGTAGCCAGAACAGATGTAAAAGTTTTACTTGATGGTGTAGTGCTTGAGCAAATGAATGAAATTGTATATCTTGGTTGTGCTTTTAGCAGGGATGGAAGGTACACCGCGGATGTAGAGAGGAGAGTGTATGCAGGGAATAGTGTAAATGGAGCGCAGAGTAAGCTTTTTCAAAGCGAGGTTTTGAGTCGAAGTGCTAGATTCGCTTTGCATAATTCTGTACCTATCCGAACGTTGTTGTATGAAAGCGTGAGTTGGGGATGTCAGTAAAAGCATGAGAGTAGGATAAATATGTTGTGTAACGCTTCCAGACTGCATTCGTAACACTGACACTGGAAAAAGTATTGGTATTAAAATGCGAAAGGGCATGCTCCGCTGCTTCGATCAAGTGGAAAGAATGACAAAGCAGATATACAATGCGAGTGTGGATGGATGTAGGGATCCGGAGACACTAAGGTTGGCATTTGACTATCAAATCACTCGGATATTATGCGAGAATGGTGTCAAAAGTCTCCAAACCTAGAGTATTTGTATGGAAAGGGATTACCCTTTAATATGGGGGAAGCCAGGCATGTCTGCCAGGATCGTGAGATTTGGCAGTCGATACTCCCTGCCTACCACGTAAAGGAACTTAAGGCTTAAAGATATGTGACATTCTGTCTTTCTGTCTGTTCATATTTCACGGTTCAATCACTGGGCCGATTTTGATTAAGTATAATCTTCCAAGTCTACTTATTTTATTTTATTTAGTACTTTCCTTTTACGGGTTGGCTGGAAGAAATTTCTTTTATTAGAGATAAGCTCGCCTTTTGTACTTTGTTTTTTTTTCTTTTTACTTTTAAGTATTTTTTTGTATCTAATATCAGTTGTGTACACTAAAGAGTTAATATATAATCTGCATATAGTCAAAGACCAGCGTTCAAACATAGTCTATTTTTTTGTAAATCTTATGATGTCGTGGGTAAATAGCTAGTTTGGATAAGATAAAAATGTAAAAATGGTTTGGTGTAATATACACGACAGACATTTTACGCCAGGTAAGGAGTGACAACTCGTTACGTCGTCAAAGGGTTGAGTGCGGAATTTGCCCGAAGGCAAATATTTCTATAGAAGCTCATTTTCATATCAAATATAACATTTCAAAGGAAGCTTCAAAAACAACATTGATTAGTATAATTGTCAGTGCGTATAATTTTTAGCTTTGGATTCCTTTTGTAATTAGGTACCTTTCACTTTTTATAATGATAATAAAGTCACGCACACCACAAGTTGGTAAAATATGTTGGAATGCTTAAATAATTTTGTAACATCTCTGTAACACTCATATTCCGCAAAAGTCATAATTATAAATGAAAATGTATGCATATCTTTAGAAGACACTCTTCAGTAAATAATAAAAAGTTTATTAATTGCAATTTTAACCTGGTTCATAAAAACATTCAAGGTCTGATAGGCAAAGATCTAGAATTTGAGTTTTTATGAGCTGTAACAATATTTATATATTATATATAACAGAACATAGGCTTAAAAGCCATCAGCTCATGTTAAACTTCAATAATCATCAGGTTGTTAGCTCATTCAGCAGAACAACAATGACTTATGGTGGCTCCTTAGTTATTGTTAGTAAAAATATTTAATTTAAAGGACACAGATATATTGTGAGCCTTTCTGTTGAACGAGTTATTTAGATTGCTTGCATTGAGTTTGAGCAATGTATTGTAATAAGTGTATATAGGCCCCCTTGTACACCCTATGATGAGTTTGAATTTAGAATGTTAGAGGTCCAATTCAAAATCTCTAATTCCATGACTAACGTTATTATCTGTGGTGACTTCAATGTAAACAAATTAGAATCATATACCCAATCACTTAAGTTTTTAAATCTTTTCCCCGTGTTGGTTTGGGCTCCTTTGCAGAAAAGGCCATCTGCCTTCCTATCAGGCAGCTCGTAATAGGCGGGCATAAGCTTACCGTCACTAACGCCGTGATACCTGACTAGGTGGTAGAGTTTCGTATCGACTCGCCTGGATTAATACCACCGCCACACCTATTCCTGCCAGCATAACGTCAGTGTTTTCTGTTGATGTATACCGGTTCGGAGGATAAGATAGCCTGTAAACTTACTTTTGCTCGAGGCCTAACAACCCGGCCTCAGGTTGGCAGCGCACCATTACCACCTTTGGTGTCTCTAGGCGGCGTGAATTTTTTACCATCAGTAAATCCGTCTGCTTGTTTGCCTTCCAATACCATAAAAACAACAGATTGCATAGCATTTTCTTTGAGCAGCTAGAAGTGCCACTTGTATTTACTGACAATATATTTACAAATGTGACACCTATAAATAAATCAATTGTTAAAGAGATAGATTACGATTACTGTGGCCTATTAATCAAAATGCCAAGAAGTAAACAAAAAGCTCAAAGAAAAGATACTATTTTTGATTTTATTAATGCAAATTTTTTAAAAAGGTTTGACACAGTGTTAATAGAAGAAGTACCAGAGTTGACGTATCAATATAATCCAAATGTTTCTGAATCATTATTTACTTTAATACAAACAATACATCATCACTTTTGCGCCTCAAAAAATAACAGTAAATATTAATCATAGAGCTTTGAGTGAATAGGTTACATTGGAAATTCATAAAAGTAGGAAAAGGTTGTATGAGTTGTATTATGAAAGAACATTCAATCAAA
>NJDC01000021.1:172113-195624 GCA_002245475.1 Calephelis virginiensis | reverse complement strand
ACTGTGGCCTATTAATCAAAATGCCAAGAAGTAAACAAAAAGCTCAAAGAAAAGATACTATTTTTGATTTTATTAATGCAAATCGTTTAAAAAGGTTTGACACAGTGTTAATAGAAGAATTACCAGAGTTGACGTATCAGTATAATCCAAATGTTTCTTATGAATTTAATTTACTTTAATACAAACAATACATCATCACTTTTGCGCCTCAAAAAATAACCGTAAATATTAATCATAGAGCTTTGAGTGAATAGGTTACATTGGAAATTCATAAAAGTAGGAAAAGGTTGTATGAGTTAAATTATGAAAGAACTTTCAATCAAATCATTTTATTTGAATAATATGTAATAAATATTCCAAAAATTTTAAAAAAGCTTGTTAGTTTGCGAAATCTAGGTAAGTACTTAAAAAGTATTACTAAGCATTCAACAAATAAAATAAAAGCTATTGGGAATATTATTGAATGTAAAACTGGAAAAAGCAGAATTTTAAATAATGAATATCACTTGAAAATATTTGACCATAAAAGAAGTATCAGATGTAGCCACAGAGTTTATAAATTCTTCAGTGACGCTGCAGCTGAAGCTACTAAAGCTCTCAGTTCATCACCCAGTGCTGCAGAACCATTGCT
Source organism: Calephelis virginiensis (assembly GCA_002245475.1). Taxonomy (NCBI): domain Eukaryota; kingdom Metazoa; phylum Arthropoda; class Insecta; order Lepidoptera; family Riodinidae; genus Calephelis; species Calephelis virginiensis. The sequence goes on along the minus strand of NJDC01000021.1, from coordinate 194,993 downwards.
AAAGCAATATATCGATGAGTGAAAAACAGTTTTGAAGTTTAGTTTGTTGATGCGTCAGATATAATAAAAGCCTTTAAGTCATTAAAAATGAAAAATATGTTAGACTTATGGGGACATTCTCTCAAAATTGTTGCTTCAGTAATAAATGTTTTTGCTCCTTATTTAGCCGTAACGTTTAACTGTTGTGTTTCAACTGTTGTGAGTATTTCCTGATCTAATGAAACTTAGTAAAGTTATACCTGTACTCAAATCTGGAAGTTCTTCTGATTCCTCCAACTACCGACCTATCTCCATTCTGCTTACCGTGAGTAAAATATTAGAAAGAATTGTATTGAATCAAATGTTACTACGTTTTTAACAAACTAGGTTTATTTCAAAATAAACAGTTTGGTTTCACAAGGGATAGATCAACAGTCGATGCTGGTTTGAACTGTGTTTAAATTAATTTTAAGTTTTGTATGTACACAATTTACAGACTTACTCTTGAATACATCCTTTGAATAAATTTATATATTATTACGTGATGCCAAAACTTTGGACCCCTTTTTACGATTTTTTTTATTAATTAATAATTGACGCAGGAGCATAAAATTTGGCATACTTATAGTTTATGTGTAGTAAAAGTGCAGAATGCTAATATTTTTCAATAATAATGCTCATAAAGTAGGTAGGTACATTAAATCAATAAATAAAACATTACCCACACTATCATGCATTTGACACACACAAACAAACATATTAGTGCTAACGATAAAAGATCACAGATGGCGCACTAAAAAGTTTGGAGACAAACTAGTTGGTCTTGAGAAATGAAGATGGCGTTCTTATCAACAAGATATTAAAAATTATAATCGTCGAATTTCGACCAATGGGAGCCCACTAGTATATATAAATAAATGAATGCCACCTTTGCGTGATCATCGCATCATGCCTGAACAGATGGACACATTTTGCTGATTCTTTTTTTTGTGTTAGTTATTGTCAGGAAAAGGTGCTTGGATAAAGAAAAAGCATTGAAATTCCAGAGAAAATGGGAAAAACAATGCGTCAATTGTTACAAACTATCAGAAGATGTTAATGTCAAACGATACGAAGTTCAAGGAAGATAGGACGATTTTGTTCCCAGTTTCTCCCGATTTTGAATTCGGGGGAAGATGCGAAAAACATTCCTACTTTCCCCCATTCGTGGGAAAGCATTCGGGGGAAACTGGGGATAGACCAAAAATACCTGATTATGGAGCTTTTTATGCTAATGTTTCTTTAATAATTTCAACTGAATTTGCAATTTTGAAATACAACCAAAAATTGGTTTAAATGAGACAGTTGTAGATACCGAGAGAGTCGAATAACCCACAACAAAAGATTTTTTTTTGGCAAAATTTCCATTGGGTTAGTCCCGGTAAGCAATATTTTTTATAACATTTTCTATACTAGATGTTGCTGTGTGGTTAATGGTCTCATAGGAACATTATTCGGGATCTAGGAAAACTATGTGTTAATCGAAGTTACTCTCTATGTGTGTGCCAAATTTCATAATAATCAGTTCAGCAGTTTTTACGTGAAAGTGTAAAAAACAAACAAAGACACAAACATTCGCATTTATAGTATTAGTAGAATTGTATTATAACGAAAAACAAGCCATATAAAATCATTGTTCTTAATTTTTTTTTGTTGAGTAGTAGTGTTGTACTTCCATTATCGATAAATAATATTATATATTACAGTAGTTTAAATAAAATATATGTCTGAACAGAATTCGAAAAAAATATTGTCTTTTTTATTTGCTGTTCATGAATAATTCCTTAATTAGGAGGAAAACAAATAAGAAAATGATTTTTTCTTACATTTCAGGTCATAGAAGTATGTCTTAAAATGTGTTTCAATATATTCTCAGAAACCGACAGTGGGTTAAAGCATAGGGATTTTTTTTCCAATTATCTAATAATTGGAAAAACCACATTTTCTTTTTTTTTTTTCTCGCCTCTGTGGTCTAGCGGTCCAGTTGTTAGACTTGACTGCATTAGGTCCCGGGTTCGAATCCCGGGTCGGCCAACAAAAAGAAAATTGGATTTTTCCAATTTTCTAATAAAAAAATGTTAGTCGGGATTGGAAATGTACCCGGTTGGCGATAGGCTTGCCACCTATCACATTGTGGGACTTAGTGTCTTCGGCAAGTCGTGGGTGCCTTGGTTGTACCTCTGCCTACCTCTTCGGGGATATGGGCGTGAAGATACTTTATTTTTCTTGCCCGACCTAAGAATCGAACCTGGGACTTCATGGAGTCAAGTCCATCACCTGAACCGCTAGACCATAGAGGCGATTCTTTTTAAGAAAACTTGTGATATATTGTTTCGAAAAAAATGTAAATACTTTATAACAAAAAAAAAAATCAAACTGAAATAATAAAAAATATACTTTGCATTTAAATATTATTCTTTTACAAACGTGCCGATTGAGTTATTCTTTGCATCATTTGTATATTATCTCTTTGTAAATATATGAAATAAACATGGTTATAAGTCTTTCATTTTCCTTTTGTAATCACATTTTTCCAATGTGATTACCTAGAACGTTATTTAGATACCACCGGCACCAATTGCCTAAATTTTATCAATATCGATTAAAATGAAGACATGGCTCTGCAGCCCTTTTTCACCGATGAGATTGGTACTAATGTCAAAACTAACGTTTACGTGACGTGACGTTTCGTTACTAGTACAATGTCATGTAAACTGAATAGATTTTAAAAAGTACTGAGCCTTTCGAAACGTAGTAATTATGTTCTCTTTGGTATACATATAGATATTTATACTCTCATTTTATGTGCAAACACTGCAAATTTCCTGTTTAGTATTCAAGCAATACCAAGTCTTGATCAGTTAAAGTAAAAAAATATCCCCAAAGAAGTATACAAAGGCTGAACCAGGGCACCCACGACTAGCCGAGGATACTTAGTATGGGACTTACCCACAATTATATGTTAATTAAGACAAATACCAAGAGCAGTATATCCCGGTCTTGCTTTGTTCATCACTCGTTTATGCGTAATTAATTGTATTTTTAACGGTCTGAATACCATTTGATTTTAATTTGAATTAGTTGAAGGCAAAAAAAATAATTTCTACATCTGAGTGAGTAACACAAGCGATACTTGTATAGATTTGGGTTAGGATTAACTCTTGTAACTTCCCCAGATGTATTTATATATTTATGTAGATCTCTAACGAATACATACTTACACGAATAACCAGGATATGTATTTGTAAAAATTGAATTTGTTAAAATCAAACATTGAAACGAAAATTTGAAATTGAATCACTCACACACACAGTATTTTTTTACCAATAACAAATACAAAAAAACCAAAGGTTTCTTTCATTTCTTAAACTTTATTTCGAGTGAATTCTATTATTGGATCCAAAAGTTCAGAGACCGAAATTTATTCAGATTCATTCCATTCTAGGACCTTCCACATACAATATGGACACGTTTCGTGCAATTACTTCTAAAATAGATTTACGGACCCTAACAACGAGCGAATGTTGTCGTCAACTCGTTTTATGTTCACAGACTAAATGAACGTAAATATCCAGTGTAACAACATTATTCCGAATCATTTCACTTACCTATATGTGTATGAATTTTACGACTCGTGCTTATGAAATTGGTGTATTAAATGTACTTCCAATCATTTTAATTTTTGGTTATTTCACAATTATGGTAATTAAAATATTTTGTGTTAGCAAATATTTACAAATTGCTAAGATCTTTAAGTAATAAATTGGTTTAATGCTTAAAGGATACAGTTTTTATTAAATTAAAAAAATATATGGTTGTTTTTTATGTATTATTTTCAAACAGTTGAATTTAGTCGTTAATCAATCATGATTTAAATGAAACCCTTATGTATGATAACGTAACGTGTTTACATTTTACGAGTTTGAAACAATGTAATATGAACAGCCGTTATGTTGTAAACCAGACATGTAAACTACAGGGAGTTCACCTCTACGGACGTGGAGACTACGCCGAATTAAATGTTGTAGCATCCGTAGTCGCTACAAATTGTAGCACTTTGGTAGTTACACGTAATCACGTAGACGTTTACAGCAAACGAATCTCCTGAAGGATAGAAATACACTTCGCCTCTAGATAAGAAAGATGTTACTGAGGTATTCCCAATCTGAGGCTGGGAAACTTGCGTGAGAAAGAGAACACAAACCTCGATATTAGAACATAACAGTGGCGAATATCGAAGTTACTGCCAAGTCGTCCTAAAGATGTAGCGCCCAGTCATGGTGATGGCCGTATAAATAGACCAAGCGCTTATACTGATTGGATCTGAATCGTCTTTTTCGTCGCATTCTTAATTGCTGAAGGCCGTGCCAACTCTGGAAGAATTCCATCGCCATTTTAGTAGTCATTTTCCACCGTTCTCTGTTCTCGGCTGTTCTAAGGGCCTGCGGTACTGACAACCCAATATGCTCCTTAATTATGTCAGTCCAGCGAGTAGGAGATTGGCCTCTAGGTCTTTTTCCTTTAACTTTGCCCACGATGACGAGCTTTTCAAAATTTTCGGGCTACTGTTAACAGGTGGTGGAAAGTCTGGTTCTAATCTTAAGTTGGTCGAGAGTAGAGCGATTGATACGCCTAGCTATCCAAGAAATTCGCAGCATTCAACGCCAGCACCACATCTCAAAAGCATTAAGTTTTTGCCTTTCGGATTCGCGGATGGTCCAGGACTCAGCTCCGATGACATTTCACGATCAGATCAATCGGATATTATCAGAGGGTGGAGTCAAGAGTCTCCGAAACCGGCGTGTTTGTTGAAAGGGTTATGAATGTGAAGGAAGCAAGACAGGTTTGTCAGGATCGTGAGGTCTGGCACTCGATACTCTCTGCCTACCCCGTAATGGACTTGGAGTGAAGATATGTATGTATGTATACGGAATATTGTGCTAAATAATGTAAAATTTTGCCATTATTACTCTCATTTTGTTACATACTTGTTCTATGTGCTGCAGTTAAATCTTGCGTCTATTACTAAACCTAGATACTTATATTGGCTTACCTGTTCGAGTAACGTACAATTACAGTTACTGACTTTTAGTACATCATACAAACAGTGGTAACTATGTGCTTTTATTTTAAATTTCCTCGACCCCTGAATATGACTTGAGTGTATGTGCATTACTTTTGATTTTGAATTATTTAAAATAAGGCCGTTATCATGGGACCATTTCAAAATAGACGAAAAATCTTCTTTTATATTCGCAAGCGCCGTTTAGAAATTTCTATCGTTTGAGATCAAACATGTATCATCAGCATATTGAAAGAGTTTGCACGACTGTAATACATTTTTTGCATCATCTACATACGCCAAGTAGTGTAAAGGCCCTAAAACGGAACCCTGAGCTGTGCCTTGTGCTACTTGTATACTTCTGCTGTAGCTATTGCCAATTTTGATGCAGAAAGCTCGATCTTGAAGATAGTTTTCGCACCATTTAAGCAAAGGTCCACCTATGCCACTGTTTTCTAGCTTATTAATAAGTATTTATGCTGTAACGTATCAAATGCCTTGTTATAATCAATAAATATTAATATTATATGGTGTTTTAAATTAAATTAAGACACTGATAAATGTGATCGATAAAATCTGAAAGCAATTACGTAGTACTTTTTTTCGCCTGAAACCCATATTGATTTCGTAAAATTTTCGTAAAACCCATTTTCGTAAAACTGTTTAATTTGTGAACATACATATTTCTCAAATATTTTTTTCAATCACTGGTAAAGTTGTGATTGAACGATAGCTTTCATAGTCTTTCTTATTTCCCTTTTTATATATAGGCCTAACTATACCTGCTTTAAGTTCAGGAGGATATAAACCCGATTCTATACTTGTATTCAAAAAATGCGTTAATGCGTTTGCAATATTTGTTGCAATGCTTAATATATCCACTGGCCTAATGCCATCGATTCTCGGTGATTTATTGGTTTTTATTTTTTTAATAATACTTAATATCTCGTCTGGTTTTGCTTTCTTCATGTACATTGATACGTTACTTACGTTGTTATATGACTTTTTATCTATCATAGAAACAGTACACCTATGCAGAATATTTCTTACACATTTCTCAAAACTTAATGCGAAATTATTTGCAATCCACTTGTCATTCATTGTATTATTTGAAAATGCCTTATGTATCATTTCATTTACTGAGACAATTTTTTTATAGTGTGGAAAATCCCCCCGGATACCCGCTGCTCTCGGAGGAGAGCAACGGGTTACGTCGGACTCGAACCGACTAAAAACCACATTATGACCTTCCTGCCGCCCGGCAAGGAGCGAGATGGGGTCGCGTTGGCATTCACCATCTCGCTCCGCGGCTACGGCCCGGTCCTTACCGGGCCTCCTCCCGCGCTGAAAGAGTAGCGACTCCGGCCACTGAAGTCGCCCCCCAGGCGTGCGAGGCCGTGCTGGCTGAGGAAAATCCCCCGCCTCCCCCCACAGCCCCACATCGGAGGCGCTTTGAAGGCGGGCGTAGAAACCGCCTTCTTGCGCCCCCGGTCCGCCTGCGCCGAAGCGGGCCTGTGGTGGGATCGTCCTCACGGGCCCGCTCCGCGGTTTCCTTTTGCGTCATGACTTCTTCGCAAAAGGAGGCCACCGCCTGCCAGAAGCTGTCACTACCGAGCATAGCGTTGACAACGCTCGGCAGCGAGAGGTCCTCTCCTACGATCGCTGAGAGAATACGTCGCTGTTGTTCGAACGCGACGCACTCTCCCAGCGTGGGGTACGCCGTATCTTCTGGCGCTCCGCACTCGTGGCAGGCGGGGGTCGCCTCCCGTCTCGCGATCTTGTGCAGATACTTCCCGAAGCATCCATGCCCGGAAAGCACCTGCACAAGTCGGAACGTTAGCGTCCCGAACCGCCGCTGCAACCACCCTGGGGGGACCGGGCGGATAGCCTCCACCGTCGCCTGTCCAGGGACAGGTCCAGATAGGTCCTCCTTCCACCGGTCCAACATGTTCTCTCACGCCTGCCTCTGCATGCGCCTCACGTCCTCCTACGCCAGGGGCTCCCCGCGCGCCCTCGCCAACGATACCGCGAGGTATGTGTCGGCAAGAGCACGCGCTTGGAGCTCCCAGGGCGGGTCTGCTGCGAGGACGCATGCCGCCGTCCAGGACACCGTCCGATACCCACGTATCGCCCTGATCGCGATGACCCGCTGCGGACGTCGCAGCAGGGTCTTGGTGCCCCATACAGGGCCATATTCCGTCAGACGCCGGAGTATAGCCGTCGGCAGTTGGCGCTCGGGCCTCCTACGTTGGGCCTCCCCAATGCCAAAGACAAAATGTGCCCCGATTACTGAGACTATAATTCTAATGTTGCTTTCTAATGTTTTCCCTTGTAGTCGATTCATATTTAGCCGATTCGTAACAGCATAACATAGTGTTTTTTATGTAATTATAAATTTCAATTGAATTTTCCATTGTAAAAACTGGCGACCAGTCTATATCATTAAGTTTACTTAACAGTTGTTTATCGTTATATCTAAAAGCCGTTAACGAAGCGTTCTGTATATGAGTATTAAAATGCAACGATACAATAGTAACACGATGGTCGGCCAGTACAGTTCGGGATCTAACAAAAATGTGATCAATACAACTTTTAGACAAAATGTTTTTCCTAGGTTCAATTCTAGTATAGTCAGATATCCCGCATACAAAGCCGTAACCATGCAGCTAAATACTGATCTGTGATTTTATTTTTATGTTTTAGGTTAATATCTACATACAAAATAATCGTATTTTTTTCTTTAGTGGTTATTTTACTAACTAAGCTTTCACATAGTGATGTTTTCTATGAAATGAATTCGAAGTTGTGTTTTTCTAATACATAAATTATTATTCCCCCACCTTTCCTACCGATATGCAAGTTTGAGTGCATTGCATAACTCGGAATCCGAAACATATCTGAAGAAATATTATTGGAAATACCAAATTCCGTTAGAACAATGACATCCAAATCTCTTGTTGAAGAGTATTTATATTCTTTGAACTAAATGTGTGAAGATAATGTCAGCACCTCTAGCGAATAGAAGAAAAACTAAATGATTCCACACATTTGAATCGTCTAAACTCAAAGGCGCTAGTAAAGTAAGTGCGTGTAATATTCATACTCAGCACAAACAGACCGCCTCGTTGGTCGAGCGGCTAGCGAGCACGCCTAACTACACCAATCAACCGCGAGGCTCGGGTTCGATTCCCGACGGGGATAGGCATTTGTGTGATGAACACTTAGAGGTTTGCTTTTCCGGGTCGGGGTGTTTATTAAATTTATTTTGGTATCTATTTAAGTATTTCTATGCATTGGCATCGTTGACTAACATCCATAATACAAGCATATAATTTACTTACTTTAGGGTTACATTCAATTTGTGTAACTTATGTGTAACATTGATCAGTAATACTTACGTTAGCAACTTGACTGATGAGAATATTACTTTAACAGATGGACCACTACTCCTCATACGCCGGGGTTCAGTACTCGCCTTTAGACATGGCAGAATATGTATTCTGGACGGGAGATGAACGCGGAGTCACCAACGCTATTGAAGATTTTCTGCAAGAGGGAATGGTAAGACTGTTAAGATTTTTTCGAGATTTTTTCCGAGCGAAATTGAGACCGGAATGAGACAAATTCTTTTCGTTGTCTTACAACAGTAAGCTGAGCTTTATAACCCTTAAGGGATAAGTCTCTTAACTCCGTGTTGCTGATCTCCACCGTGCATTTTGCAACATGTCGATGATGCGAACCTATACAGAAAAACGAATAATAGAGAAAATAATAACTAACAGTAAAAATAAGATAAAAAGACTACAGAATTGTAAAATGAAGAATTTTATATTTTTCAAAAAGGTCTATAAGTCACGTAAGGTACGAGTGTTAGTTACTCGCTAGAAGAAATTCAACGTTTATTAAAGAATCATATGGGAAACTCTGTGCCAGACAAGTTTGTAAGAGACGAAAACACTCATCATTAGCTCAATGACAGTGACAAAGTCATAAAATTTGGTTACAACTTATCCAGATCAGTACCACCGTCTTACCTGTTCCTGGCCTAAAGTTATAACTTCAGTACCAGAGGTTGTGTTTATTGGTTTAAAAAATAAAGTAGTCGGTAAATTTACGTATGGGGCTTCAAAGGAACCGCCGCGGAAGAACCTACTCTCTTACATATAAAAACTGTTTTTTTTTTAAATCGGATCAAAATATTTATAAAAATCGATTGATATACATCAAGAACATAGGAGTAGAATATGTAACCTCCTTCTTTTTTTAAGTTGGTTAAGAATATATAAAATAAATCAAATGTGTTCGCCTTAGTGGTCTATCGGTCCGGTGTGGGATTTGACTCCATGAGGTCCCGGGTTCGACCCTCCCGTCGGACAACAAAAACAATCATGTTTTTTAATATTCTAATAAAAAACAATGTTGCCTAAGATTGAATATGTGTCCGGTTGGCGATAGGCATAGTGGGACTTATTGTCTTCGGTTGGTCGCGGCTGCCTTTGGTTGCACGCCTACCTACCTCTTCGGAGGATATGGGTGTGAATATACTTGAAGATACAAATGTGTTTAGTAAAATTTTTTTACTGACACATAACCTCTACTATTCTAGGCATCTAAAACCGTTATTTCCTCATTGCAGATGTCAAAGGAAGAAGCCATCGCTTTCCTGCAGGAAATAAAGTTCAATATTGATTATCTCCGTGCACATTATTCACAACGGGCAGCCGAAGAGAGTGTTCAACAAGAGAAACTGAAAAGTATGCTCTACGAACAAGCAGCTAAGGTATAATACAATGTCTTGCTGATAGTTTGTTTATTTACTCATGTGCTGATAGCTTGTAAAAATAGTTGTATTTTATCCGCATTGTGAAACGACGCAAGATGCATATTGCTTGTGTAAGTACAATTGTCATTGAATAGATGTTAGCCTTTCAATCGCCATCCAACAGTGGAGGAAGCTATCCAAACAGCTGCTTGTTTTATATGTGTTACCTCAGAACTTGTTACTATATGAACCAGCTTCCTTTATGGACAGTTACTTTACTCTTTGGAACCAGCATTTGAGTCTGTAATTTTGTTTGAAAGTAGGCGGTTTCCGTTTGATCTAATCAAAATTTGATTAAAATCTGACAAGTGTGAGGTTGCTTATATATATTTATTTATTTAATGTCATCTGTCAATGTCAACTGCGGCCAATAGACACCATAGATGTTAAAAGTGCGTCGTTGTCCTGAGGCCGGGATGTTAGATGTATTGTGCAAGTCTGTAATTGAAAATGTGTATTTTTATTTTTTAGTTAATTGTGATCACATTTACTTAAAATTGTAGTCGGGATATTTTACTTTTAAAATACTTTTACGCCCTATGATGTAGTTAGTTTTAGATACGTACATTATAAACAAATTTATGTCGCCTCTGTGGTCTGGCGGTTCAGTTGTTGGACTTGACTGCATGAGGTCCCGGGTTCGAATTCCGGGTCGAGCAACAAAAAGAAAATTGGGTTTTTCCAATTTTCTAATAAAAAATGTTCCTTGGGATTAGGTACGTGCCCAGTTGACGATAGGGTTGCCACCTATCACATTGTGGGACTTAGTGTCTTCGGCTAGTCGTCGGCAGGGCAGGTTGTACCTCTGCTACTTCGTGGATATGGGCGTGAAGAAACTAGTGAACCGGCGCGCGTTTCATACGTAATTTTTCAATGTTTTAAGTTTAATTAAATATTTTTTTAGTTTCTAGACCTCGAACATTAATGAAAATAGCAATGATTTTGATTGATTATTGTATTTTTTAAAATTAAAATAAGGTGGACGCTAACTGGTACACCAATTTTACTAATTAGCGAGTTTGCGTCCAGGGTGGACGCGAACTCATCTTACTATTTCTAACTTGATCCTTTATTTTAATATAAAGAAATATGTTATAAGGACGGGGTTTTATTTTATTTTTACCATTATTATTATTATGTTTATGAAAATAGGCAATTTGCGTCTACTTAATTATGGTAATAGAAAAAGATATAGATGTCGAAATTTACCTGGACGCAAACTGGATGGACGGATTATACTATATACCAGTTTGCGTCCACTTGTTTATTTAAATACTAAATCTTAAGTAACTGTTTTATAAAATTAAATCAGACAGTTATAGATAGGTGGTAGCCGGTAGAGAGCATTGTATCATCCCATCGGGGCTAGTTACCTGCCACCGCTCCGGAAGGGAACAAGCGCATTAAACAGTTTCGGCCTTCTTCCACTTATACAAAAACAGCTACATGATAAATTTTAAATACCTCAAGACAACGAAGTTGACAAAGGTGCAACTAGGACACGCACGATTAGCCTAAGATACTTAGTTCCACAATACGATAGATGGTAAACCTATTGCCAACCGGGCACATGTTCTATCCCGGATGACGATGTTTTAATTAGCAAAAATTCTCTGCCAACCCAGCAAGGAACTAAACGTGAACACATGTATTTTATAAACAAATACTTAGAACCCAATATTTCTTTAAAATTTCTTACTAAAATCTCCCCTTAACTCCTTTATAAGATGGTGGAAGCAAACTGGTCCATGGGTGGACGCGATCTGGATTTTAAAGACGCGAACTGGCGAAATCGCCTTATTTCGATGATTTTAATTACTAAAAAATAATCACTAGACATTTTGGCTAAAACTTAGCTTCATCCTAAAATAGACTATACTACGGCTGGGTTACAATATAAGTTAATTCAAAACTAGATCTAGAACATTTTTATATTTTACCTCAAATTTGCAAACTCCACTAACTGGACGCGAACTGGCGAAACATCCCTAATATAATTTTAAATAAATTTTATTTAACCATATCTAGACAAAATGAAAAAAATAAAACAAGAGTGAAAAAGTTTCTTCTACCTTAGTACTAAGACCTTATCTATACGCTTTCAATTAAGAATGAGGAATCCATGCACATGCAATCTGTAAGTAGTATCGGTAAGAATTGACAGTTTTATCGCCAAACAGAAAACGTTAACTATTTTACGAGTACTTTAAACAGGTAAAGAATATTTACATAGGTATCTACCCAACATGCTGCTATAAAATTAAAAAAAGGTAACAATGAAATAAATAAGATGAACCGTTTTGCGAAGGCTTGCTTACACCAATTTATCTAATCCTGCTGCCATATTGTCAGTGCTTGATACTGTTTTGTTTCTAACTCCGATCAACAAGAATTTCCAATAAATTGACACAAGAAGCCCATTGGCATGGGAATTGGCAAAGATGTATTCAATCCTATGTCATGTCTATCCTATGACAATCCTATCACATAACCTTTAGCATAATTCTTACTATCAAGAGTTCAATCTGCTTGTTTTCCTTTGTTTGAAGTGCACGCTATCTTTTTCCATTCAAAATAATTCAAACAAAAAGAAAAGATCATCTTATTTGTGACAATCATAAATAAAGTAACTAAATACTATTGTTATAAGAGTAAACGTAATACGTCATGGTGTTACTCCCACTCTTACAAAAAAATCACTATTTAAATTAGTAGCTTGTAAATGTTGTAGTTCTATCTTCAAATTGATGTTACCTGGTTTACATATCATGATGTGGCCTGGCCTCTCCTAGGGTTGAGGTACATTAAACTGTTTACAAAAAAAAATAACACATCAACAGCTTCTGATTACAACACCACGATTAGTAATATTGCCGTAACTGTTCTTGATAGTACCGAACCCGAGAGTTTTAAATGCATTTTCGCCCGTTTGTATGATGATAGAATACTGTATACTAGCAGTTTTACGCAGCTTCGCCGGCGTAACTTGACTTCTACTGCACCGATTCTGATGAAATAAAGCCTATGTCACTCAGGGATAATGTAGCATTCTAATGGTGAAAGAATTTTTGTAATCAGTCCAGTAGTTTCGGAGCCTATTCATTTCAAACAAGCAAACAAACAAAAAATCAAAACTTTCCTCTTCATGAAATTAGTATAGATTAATTACATTATACTGGTGGTGTGCTGAATAGTAACTCACATACGGATTGGTTTTTCCGGCCGTGTTCTATACTTCATACGGTCATATTATCAGGAGTACTCCTGATAATATTCGCCAATTTTTAATCTTATTGTATACCAGCGGTCACCCGCGGCTTTGCATTAATAAGGACTTTCATACAAACTTTCAACCACTTAGGGGTCATATTTCCAGAAACGCTTCATTACGCATCTACTCGTTTTTAGTAAGTTGCCCAAAAATAAAGTTTCATGTATCTAACTTAAAAAATGACGGTCTTCAATACAAACTTTCAACCCCAATTTCACTCCTTAGGGAATGAATTTCCAAAATTCCGCCCTAAGTGTGTGTCTACTCAATAAAACGATCCTATTCACCAAATTTCAAGGCTGTAAGTTTAACAGTTTTTGCTCAGCGATGACGAATCAATCAGTCGGTATATGTTATTTTATAAGTTTATAAGGACCTATATATTATCGCAACTTGTTTGCTTCTTCACAAACATGAAAATGTGTATATAAATAAATTTCCCAGACAATATTATCTTTAACTGGTTTATAGTGATGACCGTAACAAAATTATGTAAAGAGTACCAAGTACCAAGATTGTTTAATTTTGTAATTAGCCTCTGCTTGTGTTTCGCTAAGATAATATTAATTATTCGCCGGCACAGACGCTGTGATAGCTGCTTCACTTTGTACTTAGTACTGCGGCAGCTTGGCATTTCATTATGTGAAGGATTTTTATACTGCTACCAATTCAGTCTTAATTTTGCTATTCATACTAGGTAATACATTAAATGCGAAAGTTTTTCGTTTGTTTGATCTTCTTTTACGTTGCCATGTCATGAGGCAATTCTTCAGCCTTTGATGTTTATTGTCTAGAATGGGTTCACGCGGAAAAGCTATAGCTACCTACCTATGTATTCAATACGTGCACAGGCAAAATCTAGTGTCCGGCTTTTCTACCCAAATGTCCGGCCAAACTAGCTGGACTGTCCGGCTTTTAGGTTTTGCGACCTGGCATCCCTAGGTGGGGGGTAGCACCTTCGTTGTCAAACATGTGTAGCAGCCTGGGTGAATTAGTCAAATTTGTTTGTTCGTTTAACAGTGTAATTGAGTCTTCGTTATTACATTTAATAATTTCTAGTTGTTCTAGTATATTTAATTTTAATCTTTTATACCTAATGCTTGTAATTATGGATTAATTCGAAAGTGTGATCTGCTGCCAACTTATGTACAGTGTCTAAAAGATGTTTAGCAGAATGCGATATAGGGTTGTTTCGCCATATCGCGTCCACTTAGTGGGGTTTGCAGGTTTGAGGTAAAATATGAAAATGTTCTAGATCTAGTTTTGAATTAACTAATATTGTAACCCAGCCGTAGTATAGTCTATTTTAGGATTAAGCTAAGTTTTAACCAAAATGTCTAGTGATTATTTTTTAATAATTAAAATAATCGAGATATGGCGATTTTGCTAGTTTGCGTCCACAAAATCCAGTTCGCGTCCACGCATGGACCAGTTTGCGTCCACCAACTTATAAAGGGGTTAAGGGGAGATTTTATTAAGAAAATTTAAGGAAATGTTGGGTTTTAAGTCTTTCTTTATAAAATACATATGTACACGCCTAGTCTCTTACTGGATTGGCACAGAATATTGAGTACCAAGTGTCACTATTCTGTACCTTCACATTCATTACTTTTTTCATACAAAGAAGCTGGTTGTGGAGAATGTGATGGCATGAGTTGACCCTGGGTTAAATTGCTCATGGAATGTCAACCTAGGTCTCCCCGGGTAACTAAGTACGTTCATCCAATTTCGCAATGTTACCTACGTCTGTACTGGCAATCTTTCATCTGCCATTCTTACAACATGAACGAAACAATGAAACATGTCCTTACTCATTATCGTAACAAAATACTTATTTTTAATCTCACTCTTTCTCTGATCTTATTGTTACGATTGCCGTTAATCTAACTATTTCTGCAAAAAGCACTACCGGGATAAACAAATTCATTTATTTGTTCCAGCGGTACTACTAAAACTCTTGAATACGTTCTGATTACATGTCTTTCATGTGCTATTTTGGTTTCATTTGCATTTAAATGTAGATATGCCTTTTTCTTTCCAATCGTCATTAATTAGTTCATTACTGTTTGCAGCTCAGATGATTTGGAGCCCAAAATCATCAATTGTTTATAGCACGCAGGTCACCACTAGGTCATATATTTTTATTTTTTTTCGCATTCACAATATCTTAATTTTAGAATACAGACATTTTAAAATCTTTAATAAATTTTGTTATATCTGCAGGTAGTCTATATTCTCTTAGAGATTTCACATCGAGCACGTCCATTTTACAAAATTTTTTAGTTTCCTTCAATTTTTTTCCTAACAATTTTTACCGATCGTGTTCCCTCTTTCGTTCTTGATATGCTCTTTATCTTTATTACTTTCTAATGAAAACATCGTCATCCGGGATAGGACATGTGCCCGGTTGGCAATAGGTTTACCATCTATCGTATTGTGGAACTAAGTATCTTAGGCTAATCGTGCGTGTCCTAGTTGCACCTTTGTCAACTTCGTTGTCTTGAGGTATTTAAAATTTATCATGTAGCTGTTTTTGTATAAGTGGAAGAAGGCCGAAACTGTTTAATGCGCTTGTTCCCTTCCGGAGCGGTGGTAGGTACTAGCCCCGATGGGATGATACAATGCTCTCTACCGGCTACCACCTATCTATAACTGCCTGATTTAATTTTATAAAACAGTTACTTAAGATTTAGTATTTAAATAAACAAGTGGACGCAAACTGGTATATAGTATAATCCGTCCATCCAGTTTGCGTCCAGGTAAATTTCGACATCTATATCTATTTCTATTACCATAATTAAGTAGACGCAAATTGGCTATTTTCATAAACATAATAATAATAATGGTAAAAATAAAATAAAACCCCGTCCTTATAACATATTTCTTTATATTAAAATAAAGGATCAAGTTAGAAATAGTAAGATGAGTTCGCGTCCACCCTGGACGCAAACTCGCTAATTAGTAAAATTGGTATACCAGTTAGCGTCCACCTTATTTTAATTAAAAAAAAATACAATAATCAATCAAAATCATCATTATTTTTATTATTTAATTCATTTTCAAGGTCTAGAAACTAATGCAATCTTTAATTAAAATTAAAACATTAAAAAATTACGTATGAACCGGCGCGCCGGTCCACTATTTTTTACTAACGCTATTTACGCAACTTTTTTGCATAGCTGAGATTAATTATTTTTTTTAAATAGGAAAAAATATGCGAACAGTTCTTTTGTCTGTGTATGTGTGTTTCTAATATATTGTATTATAGGCAGAAACGACTTTTCATTTCCCTAGTTTGTTAGTACGCTTATTTTTAAGGGTTTTTAAACGTTGTCCTCGAAATGGACGCGAATTCTCGTCGTATCAAATTCGATTTTCTATAATCCATTTCGATTTGAACTTACAGCACGATGTACACTGTCTGACGAACTTACGTAGTTGTGTACAATTAACAATTTTCAATTAACGGCAGCACTCAGAGACGTAAACTAACATTGATTACACGTCCATGCATTTAATTTTATCATAAAGTCACAATTTTGTTCAGAAAATATCAACTTAATGAAATTTTAAAATACAATTGTTGTCTCTGAGTTCGGCAGTAAATGTATTAAATTAATGACATCGTTATTATAACAGTATTATAGGTGAATTATTCCGACGTTAGTTTATCTCGTGAGGGCGCGAAGTGTGATCTCGTAATAAAGTTTATGTTTATGGGGGTGTGAAAATAAAACGTAGTTGAACATTCGTTGTTAGGTCGTTCGCTATAATCGATGGACGTGAGGAGACACTCAATAATACAGTTGAGGGGTGTAAGAAATATGTTTGCATACGTTCAAGTAAACGTTTCCACTGCGAGAACTTTACGTACTTTAGGTAACGGTAACGTACATTAGGTACTTTTTTTTACTTTCCGAGTAGGTAAAGTGTTACTAAACAAATCTTTTTAACATATTTTATAATTTTATCGATGACATATTTCGTGTACTAAATGGGTACCTGTGTATATCTATCTATAAATACATATTAAGACATTTCATTACGACGCTTTCGAGGCTTATGACGCGATCTCTAAACAGATTCGACTTAGCTGAAAGTTAAAACTTTAAGAAAAGAAAAGACTATTTCCTAATATTCGGCATCGCATTCCTGAGATCGCAGTACATCAACAAATTTCAGACTCGAGTGTAACCGTATTTGCAGCTAGAGTGCGCGCCAGATGGCAGATACGTTTTATAAAAAGTTCCTACCAATAATTTAGTTCGAATCCCACATAGGCTACTCGGACATTTTTCGTTCGTCCGAACCCTACAACAATTTGCGGCCACGCGGCCGAGAGAGAGAGATACCGACGTCAAACTTATGTACTCTACATAAACTGCGAAGGCTACGAAACTAATACATGTCTTTTTAAATGTGATCCATCAACCACTTTCCAGTTCTATCTATCAAATGACGTGTTTTATAATTACAACCAGTGACCTAGTGACCAGTGAACTGAAATACACTATGCAAAATAGTAGCAGATCTAATTTAAACGAATCGAATGAGTCCAAACTCAATAGGTTTACCAGCAGGCATTCAAGGTTTACGCCTTCTATCTCCAAGCTCCATCATCACACCAGTTCAGTTGAACTAGCATTCGTTAGTATTTTAACAGTTAGGTCTTATATATGTTCAAAAGTGACAAATACCTATACTGCGTCTTCTATCCATTCCGATGCTTACAAATGAGCTGCGAATGAGCTGATAACCTTCAACGACTGAACAGATCTCCATACAGTGACTCATGAGATACAGAAAGTTCGACGGCTATCTTCCTTTAAAGTTAAATGAGGATTTTCAGTCACCGTTTCCTTCACTTTTGCGATGTTAACTTCAATTGAAGACGTTAGTGGCCTACCAGAGCGAGGCAAATCGTCCGTTACATCTCGAACGTTTTTGAATGCTCTGCACCACAGAAAAGCACGAGCTTTTGATAAAGTTACATTTCCATTGACTCCGAACACGAAATTCCATTCGTGACACATAATTTGAGATAAATTGTTTGTTCTTTTTCCATTATGAAATTCGTATTTACTATACACTAAATCTACTTCCACTTTTCGTTGCAATTTTATGGCTCACCTATCCAAATCAAATGTTTAGGCTTCGTTCGGACTATGTAGTAGATGGTTTATTTTAAGGTTTGCACAAAATTGGTCGAGCGGTTTTTAATTTATCACATTTTTTGTAACAAATTTTCTTGTGTTATGTCATTCATGCGGTCATATACGTAGCCACAAATTATAAATATATAATATAAATTACGGATCATATCGGCTTGGATTGGATTCGGCGATCGACCTCTTTCTTGAAGTTGGATTTATCTAACTGAACAACTTGACCTAGGTATACATACCGATCAACAACTTCAAGAATTGAGTTCCAAACTTAAATTGGTATAGGCGCAACATGAACGTTGGATATGGCTTTCGTCTTGTCCAAGTTCATCTTAAGACCCACCTGTTGGGAAACTCTATTGAGGTCACCGAGCATCTTGCTCAAGTCTTCCAGCGATTTCGCCATGACCACAATATCGTCTGTGAATCGAAGGTAAGTGATGTACTCGCCATTGACATTGATGCCGAGTCTTTTCCAGTCCAGAACCTTGAAGACATCTTCCAGTGCAGCAGTGAACAGTTTCGGAAAAATAACGTCTCCCTGTCTCACACCTTTCTGCATCTAGATCGGTTTCGAGCTCTAATCCTGTAATCGGACCGACATAGTGGCTTTTTTGTACAAATACCTCAACACTTTCATGTATCGATAGTCGATGCGGCACCGCTGTAATGACTGAAGCAAAGCCCATGTCTCAACCGAATCGAAGACTTTTTGGTAGTCCACAAACTCTAAACATAATGGCCGATTATACTCCTCGGTCTTCTGTATAATCTGGCGCAGCGTATGAATGTGGTCCACAGTGCTAAAGCCTTTACGGAACCCAGCTTAATCGGGAGGTTTGAAATCGTCTAACCTGCGTGATATTCGGTTCGTGATGACCCTTGAAAACAACTTGTAAACGACTCAGAAGTGAGATGGGTCTATAATTTTTCAATAAGGTTTTGTCACCTTTCTTGAAAAAGAGAATCACCACACTTCTGGTCCAGGCCTCTGGAACACTGCCTTCGTACCGGGCCGCTAGTATGATATAACTAAAAATAAATAATAGATGCAAAATATTCAAAATAGAAAACAATTGTGTCAATCTAACGACAACAAAAAATCAAAACATGAAACCATAAACAAACAATTAATTCCCGATACTTTATTGACTGAATGTATATTAAATTGCGAAATCATGGGCAGCCCTAAACTGCTATGTACCTATGTACATGTTTTGTGATAACTACCCATTTTATATCAGCCAGTCAACGTGACGGTTAATAAACAGTATATATAATTCTACGTGCATCGTAGTTTTGTTAGTTTTGCAGAGGTCCGTAGTCAGTTATGATCTTGAAGTAACTTACTTCTACGTTTGACTCCTATTCGATATATGTAAAGTAATCGGTTGAACTGAAAGTCAGACGTGTCAATTATCGATTATAATGTTGCTGATACCGCGCGTACCTAGACGTAAGTTCGGTTACGGTTAATTGGAAAACACTGGTATAGATTTAATAACATCGTTATGTTTTTAATAATTAGGCAGTTTTCTTACAGGATTATCCATATCATACTTCAACTCTACAGTCGTTTCCGTTCGGCAACAGTCCAGACATAATCCGCTCTATATCTGGCAAGACCTGGGACATGAGCAACTCTCTCGGGGGAATTTCCGCTTTGCCAATCTCCAGCGACTTGCGACCCGAACCTGTCAAGCGGTCTTACGACCCCATGCTGCAGACTAATTTAATAAGTGAGTATGTTACTTTCACAGATATATACCGTTACATTTATAACTGCCTATGGCTCCACCGCTGTTTGGTGAACAATAATTATTCTACTTTATTTTTATCGCAGGGTATTTATGCTTAGAAGCGCGAGATCTATAAAATGGCTACTGTCATGTGAACCACGAATCAGTAACAATGTTTAGGTGCAGGATATTGATTCATTAAGAACTAATAAAAACAGGAGTTCACGTATTTCAGGCACATCTGACTACGATCGCGACGGTCCCATCGTCAGCGAGGAAGAGTATGAAGAAATGATGGATAAACTGCGAGCCGCCGATACGCTCTACACTGAATACACACTTGAAGAAATCATTTACCAACTCGCCAAGGTAACGTTTTAACTAAACTTGTCCTTATTGATTTTCATGACCATCTCGTTGACTGATAAGTTAGTGCGGACGCCTGACTCCACTAACTAACCGCGAGGCTAGGATTCGATTCCCGACGGGACAGGCATTTGTTGGATGATCATCTAGATGTCTGCATTTCTGTGTCTGTGTGTTTATTAAATTTATTTCTGTATCCATTTAAGTTATTTTGTAGGTAGCAGTATCGTCGACTTACACCAATGACCTATCATATTATATGCGTAACTTTACCTACTAATTACTGTGTGGTTAAATTAAACTCTACTACTCCATACATAAAATTTTCCAAGTAGGTATATTTGTTACTTACTTATTTACAACACTATTACTTTTTCGGCGTAGATTGCTTGATTGATAAAAATATAATATTTTCATTAAAAACGTCTCAGAACCGTTTCTGTATATCAAACAATTTGCAGTTTCCAAAATTATGCATTGTTACCGCGGGATAAATTCGATTTTTTTTTTAATTTTTATTGTTATTTCATACGAAATGATGTGTGTTCCAGATGATGTTCTCCCAGTCGCTGTCGCGCGAGCCGGCGGCGGCGCGCGCGGCCACTCAGCGGTTCATGGCCTTCCTCGAGCTCGAGGCCGAGCGTGGACAGCTCTCGCGCACCATCGAGAAGAAAGTACTCGGTACTCTGCTCTTTTGTAACTCCGAAGTGTTAAACGAAAATTATAACTAAAGAAAAGAATGATTATACCAGTAACTCTTTAATATTTAAACTACATCTTTAGATATATCCGTGAATGAAAGGTTGATTATGTACCTAGCGGGGTAGAATGTAACAGAAGACTTGTCTATCAAGGAGTAGAAAGGAATCACCACAACGACAAATAGCGTGGTCCAAAATATTTACTTGTACCTTCTTAATTATACCTCTAATCTCAAACTAATAAAATTAATGTAACCATGGTCTGAGCATCGCATTTATTGTCAGATGCATCTCGATCGTTTCAGTTTAGTGGCTGCTTACTTAAACTATCTTCTTCGTCTTCAGTGTTGAATATTCAAAATCAGTGTTGGGTCCCTTTATAATATTAACATCCACGGCCGTTCACATTTTTCGAAGTTGCTGAAAATGTAAACAAAAATTATTTACACATTTTTCAAGTATAACGCGAAATTACGACACGGAATCTTTGGTTGGGTATCTTTTCGTGTTTAGCCACATCTGTTTACTCCTGTGGCTGCAACAGTAAAATAACGACATGCCTCAAGAATGGGGCTACCTTTAGCACTAGCTACTGAAAAGTGTGATAAAGTTGTGTAATAAATACAGTAGGTAATTTCAAACTCGCGCGGATCAAATAGACCCAAATGTGCGGTCGCCGTGTTAAATCTTTACTGCCCGAACTCACGGAGCAATTTGTACCCGCGCCCGCGGCGGTCGCGGTTCTGCGGTTTTATTTCAAAACTCACGAGACGGGTAATTTTTAGCCGCAAGCTTGACGGTTGATTTTCGCGCGGCCGGCGGTTGCGATTAAATAATCAATACAAATAGTATAAAATGAACGCCCGCCAAGCGACCGCAGAGCGCGCGGTCGCAACCCGCCGAGGCAGCGGGAGATCGCAGCCCGCACGATTGACGGGCAGACGACCGCTGCCGCAAACAACCGCAGGCGCTGCGGGTGAAAATCACGTCGTGAAATGTGATCTTATTTTTTTCATATAAATCTACATTCTACGGAAACTGTGGGCCCGCAACGGCCGCGGGCGCGGGGAAAAACCGCGCCGTGAGTTATTTCGCTTAATCTGTCACCAATTCAACCGCCGCAATTGGACCGCGTCATTGATCAAGTGGCTAACGTACACGACAAACTATACTTACCAATCGCGAGGCTCGGGATCGCATCTCGACGGGCGCACGCATTTGTGACGAGCATTTAGATATTTTATTGAATCAGGCGTTACTTTACGGAAATCCATAATAACATGTGTAAAATTATAAGCCTGCTTTCGCGGAATTAGCAAAATAAAGGCTTTCTACATCTGAGCATTTGGATGTCTGCATTTCCGGGTCTGGGTGTTAATTAAGTTTATTCTGGTATCTATTTACGTATTTTTTTATGTATTAAAATCGTTGTTTAATACCCATAACACAAGCATATAATTTGCTTACTTTGAGGTTACATTCAAAAAACTCAGTTTTCTACTATGTTAGTGAAGAGTTAAATGTCGGCAGAGAGTATCGAGTGCCAAAGGTCACGATTCTGACAGACATTTGGCAATTAAATATATAAAAGAGTGATATTATGTCAGCCATTCCAAAAGATATTCAGCCAAGCCAAATTTACAGGTCAAATTAATGCACTTTCGGACAGCATACACGCCGGGTGTTCTCACACCTGCATAATACTATCACAAAGAAATCCCCGTGTTGGTTCGGGC
>NJDC01000021.1:159813-171235 GCA_002245475.1 Calephelis virginiensis | reverse complement strand
GCGCCTAGTTTAAAAAAAAAACATTTTTTTCAAGATTTATACCGCCCCCCTCTAGGCTTCCAGCGCCCACAAGGGGGCGTTATCGCCCACTTTGGGAAAGGCTGGCTTAATCTGTCACCAATTCAACCGCCGCAATTGGACCGCCTCATTGATTAAGTGGCTAGCGTACACGACTAACTATACTTACCAATCGCGAGGCTCGGGATCTCATCTCGACGGGCGCACGCATTTGTGTGATGAGCATTTAGATGTTTTATTGAATCAGGCGTTACTTTACGGAAATCCATAATAACAGGTGTAAAATAAGCCTTTACTTTGCTAATTCCGCGAAAGCAGTGTAACTGTTGTGGCAAATAATCCTACAAACAACACAGAATGTGACAAGCCTAGCTGACGTTTCGTGTTCTGGTCGCGGAGGTGGGTGGTGGAAAAGTCAGTTAGGCTGGTCACATTCTGTGTCGTTTGGAGACTTATTTGTCACACAACAGTTACACTGCTTTCGCGGAATTAGCAAAATAAAGGCTTTCTACATCTGAGCATTTGGATGTCTGCATTTCCGGGTCTGGATGTTAATTAAGTTTGTTCTGGTATCTATTTACGTATTTTTTATGTATTAAAATCGTTGTTTAATTATTAAAATTTGAGGTTACATTCAAAAAACTCGGTTTTCTACTAAGTTAGTGAAGAGTTAAATGTCGGCAGAGAGTATCGAGTGCCAAAGGTCACGATGACAGACATTTGGCAATTAAATATATAAAAGAGTGATATATTATGTCAGCCATTCCAAAAGATATTCATCCAAATTTACAGGTCAAATTAATGCACTTTCGGACAGCATACACGCCGGGTGTTTTCACACCTGCATAATACTATCACAAAGAAAACCCCGTGTTGGTTCGGGCTTCTTTGCAGAATAAACCATCTGGCTTCCTGCCAGACAGCTCGTAAAAAGCAAGCATAGGCTTACCTTCACTAACACCGTGACATCTGACTAGGTGATAGGTGGATTGGTACCATCGCCTTACCTATTCCTGCCACCATAACGTCATTGTTGACTATTGTCGTATTCCAGTTTGGAGGATAAGGCTTACTTTTGCTCGAGGCCTAACATCCTGGCCTCAGGTTGGCAATGCACCATTGCCAGCTTTGGTGTCTCTAGGCGGTGTTCATTTCTTACGATCAGGAAATCAGTCTACTTATTTGCCTTCCAATATCATAAAAAAAAAGACAGGTTGCACTCCGGGAGTGCCGGCAGAAGTGAAAACTTGAATATTAACGTTGTGCATTTTTGATATTTTGGAATGGTTAGGAAATAATTTTGCGCGAATTGCTTTAATTATCAGTTTGAAAGTACTATCACTTATGTGGTATAATACAATAGTCTTTTGCTTTATCGGACATTTTTGGATTCGCACTGTAATCATACAATCCGTAAAATGTACTAGTACATCTTATTAGTACTATTAGTACCTAGGTACCTATTAGTACTCTGTGCTAAACCATGAAACTTCAGTAGGTACACTACCTACCTACTAGTACGGCCACTTTATAGTTTACCTCGGCCAGTTAAAAAAGTATTACTTATGAGATAAAATATCATGAAATATTCAATTTTTCAAACTTATACGAGTACATAATTCAATTCAACATAATATATATGTGTATATCGATTTTCCTTCTACTATTATTTCCTTTATCTACCACAAACTGCAAAGCATTCAAAGCAAAAAAACAGTTAACACTTTACAGTACAATTATTTAATACTGCAGATCAACGCGAGGGGCCGACCCGCAGTAGTATATGCGATTGTTTTACACTCACTCGTATTGGTATTATCCATTGCTAATCCTATACTGTTCGGAAATATGTAAGCAACTCAAAAATAGCAATGAATCTTCGGATCTGCTCCGTCTTATTCGCGCATGAGCAGTGCGACGTCTTACGTTCTGACGATCTGACGCGAGTTTAGAAGTTTTTACCCATTCCAAAAAAAAGTGCGCAACGCCGCTAAAGAAGTTTTCACTTCAAAAATCAGCTCCACTCTCGGATCATTAAATAACCATTATCTTGTTATCTAAATAAAATGTATTTCTTCTCAAAAAGCTGCAGTTTTACTTTAGGTACGGTCCCAAATGGGCAACTTGATTACATATATAGGTAGTGACTCCATAAATATATGCTAGGATGCTAAGCATGTATCGTAAGTGTAATTGAATTTGGATTTAATACTTTACCTTTAAAAGCCGAAACACGACGGTTCCGGTCATATATATATAATAGATGATAATAACAGGTGAAACATATACACAATCATCAATCATATAACTTTACAATTTAAGTAATGACACAAACTGAACAATCTTCCACTAGATCATCCACTGGCGGTTTTGAGGACTATGTTTATGTGGTTAGGGTTGGGTCGAATTAAAAGCGTGCTGTTCGTTTAAGGCATTATGTAGGTTATGGTACATTACCATGCAGGTGCAACAGTAGCGCTCACATAGTGCTAGACGTGGGGATCGGTGGGGTCGTCACTTCCATGTAATGAATACTAATGTGTGTATTGTGTCGTGTCGGCAGACGTGATGATCGCGGCGCTGACGGACACGATCGGCGACCACCCCGAGCTGCTGCAGGCTCCGCTCACGCCCGCCAACAGGTACCTACCCACTATTACATACCACATACACCACTACCTACCTACCTACACGCTATTGCCCACACTCTCAACGATGTATTACACTGTATATATCAAGTGTATTACACTCGACTTTTTTATGTTAAAGCTTAGGAACCGAGTACACAGCTCTCTCGAAGGTAAGAGACAACCGTGACCGGAATATGACAGAGTCATTATGTCGACAGCAACAGGTAAAGCGGTGGGTGTGCCTTACCCGGGCTAGTTGCTGCACACCATAACGACCAGTGGTCTTGTTAGTACTGAATTACATTTTAACCCGCGCATGTCCCTTTTGAGCTGCCTGGTAGAGAGGCAGAGATATATTTTCTTACGAGCGGGACCAACACGGGAAAAACATACTTTATATATAATAATAATAATAAATCATCTTTATTTCACATAAACCTACAAGAGGCACTTGTGACGGGTCTATATGATACTAAATCTACCACCGGATCGGAACGCTGCCGCACACTGAGAAGATCCGGCAAGACACTCAGCGGGCTTGTCTTTTTTTCTTACTTTAAAATATATTTACAATAATTTATGTAATGATACATTATATATTATAAGAGATTGGTATGAGGAGCAATTAATCCCAAGCAGTCTTATCTGCTAAATATTCAGAAATGTTATAATAACTCTTTTGATTTAGTTTACATTTAACACATTTCTTAAATTTATTAATTGGCAGTTCTTTCATATAATTGGGAAGTTTATTGTAGAACTGTATACATAGGCCCATGAAAGAATGGCTTACTCTGTGGAGACGAGACACATGCACAGCAAGATTATTTTTATTCCTTGTATTGACACAGTGTATATCAAAATTTCTTTTAAATGAACTTAAATTTCTGTGAACATACATTAAATTTTCAAAGATATACTGGGATGCTAAAGTTAGAATTCTGATTTCTTTGAATTTTTCTCTCAGGGAAACTCCTGGGCCTAGGTTATAGATTGCCCTTATGGCTCTCTTTTGTAAAATTAATAAAGTACTGACTTCGGTAGAACTCCCCCAGAGAAGAATTCCATCCGACATGATGCTGTGAAAATAACTAAAATAAACCATCCTGACAATGATGATGAATGATGACAAATTCTGTATTACCTACTTTGTATATCTAACAAGCCGATGCAATGCGACTTATCTCACGAAAAACTATTTGTATTTAAAATAAGAAAAAAAATCATTAACATAGTTGTATTTGCAGGATAATGCGTCAGTTCCTGGATACAAGCACAACGGAACCGAGCATGTCCCGGGCAATCCTGGCTGCGTACAAGGACGAGCTACTGAAGGGACCTCTACACAAACTACCGTTCCCTGAGAGGAATTAAAGAGCTCTACTCTACCCTTAGCTAATGTTACGATTAAGGTTACCAGCTCAAAGGCTATAAATCCTTAATTCAATTCTGAAAATTCCTTAGGTTTAGATGCCTCAGGAATGTTTAGAATTGAACTTTTAACAAAGCTAAATAAAATACAGTCTGCACGGCTGGGTTGCTTATGAGAAATAAAATTATGTGTCAAAGAATTATTTTCCTGTTATTTGGATGTGCAGCAATGTTAAAGGTAAATACAGAAATAAATTTAAAAAATGCCCAAACTCATGCGCAGCCCAAATCTATGTTATCACAGGAGTTTGCTCCAAACACTAGTAATAACAACTTACCACTAGAATGATGATCATTGAAAATATGTTGCAATTGTCAGATTTAAAATATCGAAAGTAGTTTTGAGCAGTGGTAGCCCTAATTAAGGTTGACTTAAGTTGATTTCAAACGTTTATGTTACTGTTAAACTTATTTTATATTTTAGAAGTAGTGCGCACATATTTTGTACCATGTTTGTACAACTATTGGCAACAAAGTCTTTTGTTACATTAACCGCTCGTTCATATACTTAGTGTTACGTGTCGTTCAGGTGTGCGATTTTCTGAAAAGCTGAATGTGCAGCAAGTTTGAATGTAACTTTGCAAATACAGTACAACAAACTTGAATAAAATAAGACTTGAGCCGTAATACCTCTTTTGTGGTATATATACAAGAGCAACAGCCGATCTTTGTAGCCTATTGTAGTTGTCATAGCTAAAAGTTGGCTTCACTTACGGCCAATATTAATAATCAATCCTAATCCAAAACTTGCTGTCCAAGATTGATATTTTGATCCATTTTTATGTTATCGCTTGTCAATAACATATCTGCGGACAGGATAAATATGGCAATTAGGTATGGGATAGGCCGCCGGATACGCAGCTATCTAGATTGCTTGAAATCCATTAGATTGAGATACATTATTAACATTGGCCGTTCAACGACGTCTCTAGTATTGGAATCTGATAAACGTGCAAATATCATGTAGTTTTTTCCTTTCTTACAATAAGTACAAGCATTTTTATTGTTTGTAGCGCTGTTCTGTTACGTTGGTACCTACAGCTACTTATTCCGTGCACCTTACTAGGAAAAAAGAAACAGGCTTAGGTGTTAGTTTTTCAATGTTTGTTTCATAGTAACTTGCAAGTTTTTTTCAAGGATGCTGCACAATGTTACCTGGGTACCGTGACTCATTATTATAGGGTCTTCATCATTTTCATGTTAGGTATTAGGTACAGAACGCGACTTCTTACAACAAAAACGCACTGGTCTTGTACTTCATTAATAAGAAACATAGCATTACGAAGATCACATATGGAAATAAATATTTAAGGCAAAGTTTTCCACTTGAGACATCATGGTTGTTTAGTTAAATATTATATGATAATAAAAGAAAATCATAGATTAGGAGCAATTTATCCTTATTCCTTTAAAAAGAACAATCATACCATGTTAATGTTGTTGTCGTGTGTTAGCTTCAGGACGGTTATAGATATACCTTGATAAAATATTCAAAATAAAACTTTTAAAACTTAACATTTAAATGAAATAAATGCAATTTACAAACAACTTAATAAAATTACATACGTTGATGTAAAAGTAGATAAACGAATCTTAGAAACATCCGGTTCTTTTGCTGTAGGTTCACCTAAAGTTTTACCTTGAGACTAGGGACTGTCCTCCCAAGAACCCTCCCATTAGCGGTACAGGTAATCACACAGCCGGGCCGACAAACGTAACGTTTTACAACTGCACTTCCATGTAAATGGGCAATTTTGTAGTGACAAGTTCGAAGCTCTTACACGCTTTGCTTTTATTTACGCGGAGCGGACCATTTGGTAACGGCCGGCACGTGCGGACGGGGCGCATCTCACCGAAATGGCCAGAACTTATCAACGGAAAATATTTTGAAATAATGCACGAAATGCAGTCATCAATATTAAACACTTTATATTGTTCTTGGAATATCGACTTGTTATATAAAAGAAAGCGGTGTTAGTTACACTATTTATAACTCAAGAACGGATGAACCGATTAGGCTGAAAATTAGTGGAGAGGTAGCTTATAACGTGGAAAAGGACATAGGATACTATTTATCCAGTTTGATTGTGAGGATACTGGGAAAAACAACGTTTTAATTTTTCCCATACAAACTGAACGGGCGGAACGAATTCGCGGGAACAGGTAGTTTCATATATTTTGAAGTCATATCGGTAACATCCAAGAACGTAGAATAACGCATTTATACATCACCAAACTATAGGTATTCAAAGTGAATGCTCATAAAAGATATATGCTTTGTTGTGTTATACTTATCAAAGATTTTAAAAACATCATAGAGTTTATTAAACACGTTTTAGTGCCAAAAAATAAATAAACAGTAGCTGTCGAAGCAGCATAACAAAGATAATATTATTAGCATAATAGAAAGTGCGCCACAACCAATAGCAAAGAGACGCAGATAACCTATAGCTTACGCTATTCTATGTTGATATTGTCTTTGGACTGAGTATATTTCATAACAGGTATTCGTCTGCTTGTTTGCCTTCCATTCATGTAAATATATTTGTTTATTTTGCTTGCCATTTGTTTGGTGTTAATTTGTTTGTTTAAGGTAAACAATGTATGAATGTAAACCTATGAATGTAACCGCCCAAAAGAAGCAGATTTTGGGGAACAACGCGGCTGAAATTGTAACAAGAAGGAATTAACATTTGTGTGCAGCAGCAACAATTTCGGTTTGTATTCGTTAGAATTACCACGAGTAGCTCTGAATCAAAACTTAAGTTTTTGGTAAAACACAAGCAAAATAAGATATATTTAACTTTCGGCTGCAAAACAAAATTTGGTCGGGATGAAAATACATTAAATAAAATCAACCAAACCCTGTCGTGCTTGTCCAAAATCCACCGATATGTAGCTGTAGATTTTTTCCATTCAGTGACAATACAAATATAATATGAAAGAAATTTAAAACATGCGTGTTCATGCTATTTTTCTAAAAACAAAAAATCTAAAGTTTATTTGATTGGCATAATACCTAAAACCTTATCTTATTAATAATTAAACAATCAATATGTTTTTGAACTATTCAAAGTTAGGAAAATCAATGTTTTTTTAACTACAATGCAATGACATAAAATATTTATTAGGTTAAGTTTATGTATCCATTACAAATACTTCTTGACTACCCTCATATTTTAGAATACCGTATTCGGAATAAGACAAAGTTAAAAATAATAGTTAAGCTATTTAATGACACCTTTATCTCACATGTACCTTTAACAGATTAATCCAATTATTTAATTTCAAAAATGATACTGTCAGATAAACAAAAAAATAATTATCAAAAGGACTCTGCATAATATCATTCGATGATACTGAAAACTTGATTAAAATCAATAAATAAAGCATGCAAAATCTTAATTAGTAATTAAAAAAAATGTATTAAGATTGACTAGCCGTAAGCTTATTTATGTTAAACGCAACCTCAACCCCCACAGGACAAGCTGAGCTTAGGGATAGAAAATTATGTTAATTTGTAACTTGTTATCTGCTAAGTAAATATTTTTATTTTATTTTATCTTTTCTTCTCTATCTAATAGAGCTGTAAGTAAACACTTGAAAGAGAAAGTAAGTATAAGACAAATCTAATATTAAAATAGTTAAATAGTAGTTACTGTCGCTTCATTTAATGACTCGAATTTCACTATTTCGCTTTATAGTAACTAACAGTTTGGAGTTACCATATATCCATACTTTGAAGTTAGGATATTTTTCACATGCAGTGATTGATATATTTCGAATGTACTTAGGAATATTTGTCTTACCTACTTTGTGTTGAAGAAAAGAAAAAGATAGATTTCAAGTAAGTATTAGATATTTATTTTAACATGGGTATAAAAGTGTATACAGACCCTTGAAAATGTGTATCACTATATTTTTAAAATTAAAAAATAAATACGAAATTCATATATAAGTTTATATTTTATTTATATTTATATATAAAAGAAAGTCGCGTTTGTTACACTATTTACAACTCAAGAACGGCTAATTTAAATAACTATTTTCAGCCAATTTGGTTGAAAGTTGATGAGGATGCAGCTTAGAACTAGAAGAAAGAGAAAGGATACATTTTATTATACCTCTTCAACTGCGAGGAAACTAGGAAAAACAACATTTTATTTATTCCCATACAAACTGAACGGGTGGGACGAAATTCGCCGGAACAGCTAGTTATTCAATAAAATGACTGTTTGATTTATTGTAGAATTAACCTACAAACGCTAAAAGTATTAGCTTAACGCGAACGAGTAAGCGATTAACAACTGTTTTAGCCTACAACGCCACACAAAAGTTCAACATTTTTTAAATCTCTTTTTTATTCTAAGCCATAGTACAGTTTTGATTTTTGATTCTTATTATTTAATATTACAACTGTTGATAGCCAACTGGCAAACGTAACATGCTAAGTCCTTAAGTACTTACATAGTTAAATACAAAATCTAGAACCCACCAACGAACTATCCAATTAGAATGTCACTTTATACTGAAGTTTGTTTAAATAAAATTAATACTATCATATGAAAATCTATTTGTAAACACCTTGATAATAGATGCTAATTAATGTTCGAAAATTTAAAAACTTAAATATTACAATAGAGTATTTTCCGATAGGTATTTTTCTACTATATTTATGTAATGTGCTATTTTTATTGAGAGAAAATTTATTGTATTATAAAAAGCTACATATCATGATATTGGGACTTCATTTAAAAATAAACCCATAAAACATTTAAACTCTACCTTTTTGCAATATGAAAAATTTAGAAGCATAATATCAGTGTTTTCTGTCAATACCTATAGATTTGTTAAAATAATAAATATTGTATGTATTTTGTATCAGAAGACGTTTTGTCGATTATTGAGTTTAAAACAGACCTACATATCACTTTTCTGTGTACATCTAATTAAATTGATCAAAACACGTTAAATATCAATGTAAGTAAATAACTCCATCACTGTTCATTAGTTAGGTACACCTTAAAATGTGGTTATGAATTTTCAATAGTTTCATAGAACGCCTGCGCTGCCCGCAACACATTTTTCAACAAATATTGTAAAAATAATCTTTTATTTAAATGTGCATTTATTTATATGAGCTTTGCTTCTACAAAAATGAATCAAGCAGGAAATACACATAAATAAAATCCTATAATTAGTTGTAGACTTTATTCTGTTTTGGTAAAATCTACATATTTATAAAATTTTAAACTGAAAGATTTATGCATCTGTCGCAGTTTCGATTCAAATACTTACATTTAAAAAGAAGTTTTCCTAAGAATAGCACATTACAGTCTTTTATCTTTTTCGTATGCTAAATAAATAACCCTATATTAAGAGAAATATATGTAAAATTAGATAATAAACTTCTTTTAGTAACGCAAATTTAAAATATTATGTAAGACATGTAAGAAAAGTATAACAAAAGGCATTTTTAATAATAATGCTGCATTAGTGATCAGTAAAATTTATTATATTTATATTATTCTTTGAAACATATTGTGAATTTAATAAAAAATATTTAAATGTGATTACTGTTTCAATTATAAATTAGTGTTATTTACTTTCATTAAATTTCAGCAATTTCCCTTTCCCGCGTCGTTTTTTTTTCATACGGCTATCACGTTGCTAACTCGCGGTTTTGACAACTTTACCGGACTTTGTGGGCCGAGCAAAGTGCTCAGCCCGGGACATTGTTTAAATGGATTGGACTGTACCTCACAACTCCAACAATAACGGCTGTCTCCCGGGAGACCGTACCTCGAGTTGGTGCTGCTTAATGGTTACTGGGTGGATCGACGAGCGGAAACCCTAAGTAAAAAAAATATAAATGTAAGTTTTATAGAATTGTAATTAATAAAAAAACGTTTGGATTTTAAGAATTTATTAGGTACTTGATCAACAAAATATAAAGAAAATTAATATCTTCATACGGAGCAGTAGCATCAAAGTCGTATGAAAAAACCAAGAAGAATAAATACCCTTAATATGAAATTGGACTGTGTAATAAATTTATGACTACATACCTTCCTATTATTTTTATATTGCCTCTGATTAATGACGAAGATGTGGACATCACATGGATACTGATCTGAGTATGTCGCAGATAGTGATCTATCAATACTTTTGTATTGATAGATCACTATAGAAAAATAATTTTGTCTATATGTCTTGAAGATAGAAATATCTAGTTTGTCCACATGACTTAGAATGTGCAGGTCTGTTGAGACATGGTTGAGACACACATTCAACTTTATACAACCTACAAGACTTGTATAATTTTTATTGGATTAGTAAAAAAACTAACATTTATAGCCCAGGAACATGAAGATAATAGTTGTAGGTATTTTGTGAGTGGACTATTTTCAAATACAATAAAAAGAATAAGCATCATTATTCCATAACAAAAATGTGAGATACACATTTTTTTTTGCTTTTCCAACTGATTAAATGATAAACTTTCTATTAGCCCCAATAGAAATTTCAAGAATGTATGTTTTTTTTAAAGTACTAACAAATGTTGCTTTTCAGTCCACTTTGGGTTCTCCTGATGGTAAGAGACAAATGTGGCCCCTAGACACCATAGATGTTACAGGTGCGTCGCTGTCTTGTGGCTGGAATGTTAAGCCTATTGTGCAAGTGTACAGGTAACCTTACCATCCGGAGCAGAAAATAACAAGCCGTTATGGTGGCAGTGGCCGGCAACTGGGCAAGTTACTATATGACTTCATCTTGGTGAAAATAATTTTTACTCGCCTCTTATGAGCTGCCTGGTACAGAGGTAGATAGTCAATTCTAATCAACAGATCCAGACCAACCCAAAGTAATATTTTTGTTAATGAGGTGCCTCTAAATCGCTGCATCGTTCAAAGATATTACTTGGGCTTCGCATTGTGTAGGTAACAGAATGTTATAAGTGAATTTATTACTAACATACAATAAAAATCAACAATTTTACCACATATACCTACCTTTTAGCAGTTTCTTTATATTATAAAATCCTGTTATATCATTTGAAAGACTTCCTGGAACATGGGGGTGATTTATTGTTGGCTTTTTTTATACCAATATCTGTCCCATCTACGGCAACTATGGTATTGAAAAAAATCTTTCGATGAATCTTTATAGACCAAATGCTAACAGCTTTTTATGTCGAGTCTAAGACTTACTCTGCCATAAAGTTTCAGTTTTTGGTTTTAAGAACTTGATGTGTAAGCATGTGAATTTGTAAAATAAATTAAAGTTTTTGTAAGTACCTACCAACGGTTAGGACATCTACTGACTGCCTGTTTTTGTTAGGT
>NJDC01000021.1:148681-158780 GCA_002245475.1 Calephelis virginiensis | reverse complement strand
CATATTTTTGTTTTTCTTTAGTTTTTTAATCTTTTTACCTCGAGTTTAATTAATCTAATTAAGTGAAAAGTTATTATATCATCTTAATAAAAAAATAAATGTTGAAAAAAGCAACAAAAAGGATAAATGATAGATACTTTTTCTTGGAAATAATTTTTGAATCGTAATTCACACTGTTTGTGGCGTAAGTCAGGTTATTTTTTTTGAAAACTCATTGGTGATGAACATGAAACGCATTTGTATCATACTACTGGTCACTAGCAGTGATTATTAATATTAATAATTTCTGGTATTGGTATCTTCGGCTAACATCAATAAAAGAAGCATACAATTTTGGATAGTTTGGGGTTAGACCCATTTGTATAATTCTTCTTAAAATCAGTATTTATTTATGGACATGGAGATTAGCATGTGATTTTTTCTCAACTTTTTAAAATCGTTTCCGAATCTTGCAAGATAGCTTAATTTTGTATTAAATTTACTCCATCTCACGGTTTCCATAGCAAACAATGAAACAGTCTAGTGGTATGTAAATATTGTCGAGCTCGCCTGAGCCAGTCGGTCCGCCATCTTAGCCGTGACGAGTGGTTTCTTGTTTTCATGCAGCGTAAGTAATTTTCGATTCATCTTTGAAAATGTTTATCCGTCTTAAGTTTTTGATAAATCACAGAACTAATTTGCTATAATGTGTCGATATATACTAGAGAATGTAATGTCAACATTAATTTTCGATTTAGTTAGGGTATTACTTTTCTTTTGAATTTTTCGTTCGATTATTTTGGTTGGGGTGCCTTCGTACTTTTGTAGGTGGGGATGATTCGTACTATAGGAATGCTGGAATGGAGTAATATTTTTATTACAGAATTATAGAGGTAGACGAGATGATGTGTTAAAAAAAACTGTCAAAAAGAAAATCTGCAATAACATATGGCGTTAAACCGACAACACTTTCAACACGTTTAATTAATTTACGTAAAAAAAGCTGAATCCATTCAAAACCAAACAATTCCAGAGCGTATTTTCACTTCAAAGTTCACATCAAATCAAGTCGAAATCATGGTCGACGAAGAGTCTCTTTTAAAAAAAAGTGCATAACAGATTGTTCTAAAATGCACTACGGTTTAACGTTGGTCCAACTGAGAATACTAGCATACGAATTTTCGGAAGCTAATAAAATAAAATATACATCTTCTTGGGATCACAACAAGATGGCCGTTAAAGATTGGGTCGACGGCTTCCGCAGGAGGAACGTAAACTTGAGCTTAAGAAAGCCTGAAATTACGAGTGCTGCGAGATCGTTTGGATTTAACAAGACGCCTGTGACTGAAGTTTTTGAAAACCTAGAAAAAGTTCTGAGGAAGCATGAATTTACAGCAGTTCGTATTTATAATTTCGACGAGACGTTATGAGTACGCATAGGGTATTGGCTGAGAAAAATAAAAAACAAATAGGCCAGCTTGTGTCAGCAGAAAGAGGTGAACTTGTCACTTTTGGCGGAATTATTTCCCTGGAGTGCATTTTAAAATCACTTTATACAGGGTGCTCCGGAAGTAAGTTTAGGAGTTGTAACAAGGAGTGGTTGGATTAAATATGTAATATTTTTAGAGGTATTGAAACATATTTGTATATTTGGACCTTTTAAGGCCAAGTTAAAGACTGCTTTTAACGATTATCATGTAAATAAAGCAGAACAAACTTTAAATATCTACAATATACCACAACTCGCTAAAATTGCCTATTTTGAGTCATTTAACAATAAGAACATTACAAATTCGTTTGAAACTACCGGAATATGGCCCTATAATAAACTGATTTTTAGTGACGATGATTTTGCTCATTTGCAAGTTTACCAGACAGATGCTGTACCAAGCTCGGATGTCAATACAAGTTTTATGCAACGAAATATTTCTAAACGTCCAGAAGACCAAAATCTGCTGTATTCTACTCGACAGGATATTCAAAGATTAACGACTAAATCACATTCAATCTTCTCTCAGCCGCTGCCAATCGATGCTACGTCAACATCAGCTACAGTAGCTTTAGCATCACCAGAAATGGTACGACCCTACCCTAAACTAGATAGGAATACCGCACAAAAACCAAAGAAAGTAAAGCTTTTCGGCAAGTCACAAATATACACAGATACACCAGAGAAAATTAGACTAGAAAAACAAAAGAATTAAAAATCAAGAAAAAGAAAGCAGAGGGCTAAGGAGATGAAGCGTTCATTAAATTTACTAAGGGAAACAAATAAAACCAAAATAAAGCCAGAGTCTCAAGAAATCTGTGGAGAAATTTGTGGAGACAGATAGTTATGATGAGACTAATGTAACTGTAAGAGAGAGTTCAGCTTCTCCCGTTTCAGAAGAATCTGATATTGAAAACGAAGCGCCAGTTTTGAAAGAGCATATCAAAGAAAAATGTTTTGTAGTAACCTGAAGAAAATAACTGTTTTACACTATGTTGGACAAATTGTTACAAAGTACAGCGCTACTGAATACAGTGTTTCGTTTTTAAGAAAGAAGTTGGGGACTTGGAAATTCGTTTTCCCCAATACCAAAGACAAGGGATCAGTAGAAGTATCAGATGTGGTCTGTATATTTATACCATCCAAAACAGCTGCTACTGTACGAACGGCTGATATTTTTAGCTTTTCGAAAGATCTGTCTATGTACAATGTGCAATGATTCATAAAAATGAGGTGTTATTACCTATAGTTTATTAAATTGTTGATTAGTTGATAATCTATATCGAAGATTGAAATGGTAAGTAATTACTAGTTCCAAAATAAGGCTAATTCTGTGTTATTTGTAACTTTGATCTCAATAAATATATTTTTAATACGCATAGTGTAGTTTCTTTTGCATTTATTATGTACGAATGTACCCCATGGTGCGTACGAAGCTAAGTACCCCATGTGTAGGGTGCATTCGTACATTTTCCACTTTTTAAGCAGAACGTTATAGCTTGGTAACGTTTACTAGTATCAATTTGAAATACTTAATTATCGAAGCTGGATACTTAGGCGATATCTCAGCGTCAAAATTATGTATATACAGCTTATAGTTTTAGTTTTATAAGACTTAATGTAAAAGTGTACGAATGCTACCTACTCTCTCCTACTCCTTCAAATTGGATGGTTTTTTCCATAAAGAGTTCTAGCACGAGGATATTCTAAATTGTTTCTGCTTTTGGTGTAGTATTTGTGTGACTTTTTATTAAATGTGGTTTGGGAATTTATGCTTCTTGTGAGTATCTTTTTAATTAGTATACATATATTGTAAGTATATAAATATTGTAAAATCAATAGTTTAGTCTTAGAATAAATAATGTTAGAGGGAGTGTCATATGTGTAATTAAATAATACTTTAATCAATTAGTTTTGTGTTATTTAAATTAGTTTTAGTTGCTTGACAGAACTTTAGTTGTTTCACAAGGGTATAGTATATCATGTGACGTAGTTGGTATAGTACATACTTTGATACATTACGTAAAGCTCCTGTTATAGGAATTATTTTAGATCGCACATATATGTTTAAAATCAATATCTAATAATATACTATATAAAAAATATAAACACAAAAAATAGAATCCTAAAAGACGATGGTATTACAACTAAGTAAGCTGTAAGTCGTCAGGGAGACAGACTAAGGATTCTTATGATTCTGTGAATTCACAGTGCGTACCGATCAGTATTGCCGACTTCTGAATCCAGCACTTAATCCAAGTAAACAGCGAGAGCCTCTTCATCATCATCACTTAGTTTAAGTTCTAGCCCTGGTGATGCTGTCATAAGCGAAACCAGTAGGCCATTTATAAAATAATAAATTAAAAGTGAAACATAAAACTGTACAAGTGTTTCTTCATTTAAAAATATGCATCTAAATTTCACATAAATGTATTTTTTCTTCAATTGTGTCAGGGTACACCCGATAGCTCAAGTGAATTTAGTAATGAATTTTACAAAAAAAAAATATTTAAGAATGAATTTGTTTTTAAAACCTAGAAGCGCCATCTATCGAAGGCCAGGAGCAGCACTTCTTTTCATCTTTTGATGTTTTTTTTTCTCAAATTTTGATTTAATTTAATGTATTAATATAGTTTTAATTTGCGTGGCAAAGAGCCTGTTTACTAAGTCAACTTTCCACTTTGGAAATGGCTGAACATCCAATACAAATTTTCCTTCCCATTTTTAGTGGGTCTAGGGAAGGTTTTTAAAAAAATCTTTATGCAAGTATTTTTCATGAACAATACAGAGATTATTACCCAATTTTCAGCTATTTACCATGAAAAGTGACGAAAATCCCGAACATTGCGAAAAGTCCAATATAAAATTTCACCTCCGGCTTTTTAAGTGATGGGGGCAGATATTCTAAAAAAAATTATGCACGTATCAATCTACAAAGACTTCGTCCACCTCATTATAAATTTCTGACTTGAAATTTGCAGGATTCTTCATACGAACTTCCACCCCCTCTCCCACGGAAACCTGTTTAGTAAGCAGAATAAAAAGTAGCCTACGGAAAAGTCAGAAAATTTCTCGGAAGTCGGAACATGATGTACCTACAAAATAAACCTACCTTACCTACCAAATTTCGTTACGATCGATTCAGTAGATACAGTGTGAATCGCGGTCGAAATACAGTCAGACAAAAATGCTAGAAATATGTTTTGCTGTTCGTTTTTAGTCACCTTCACTATTTTTTAAAATATCTTCAATGTACAGTACAGAATTCTCTTCTGATTGGATTCGAAAGAAACTCTTCTCAAGATTTTTTAGAAGTACAGATTACACATTGTTTTTCAGAACAGCCAATTAGATGCTGACTTTTGAGTACATTTTTACCAACAGAACTCGGACAAATCTTGTATCAACTCTATGTCAAGCGTTATTGAGTCTGAGTGACAATTGCCATTTTGGAGAAGTATTGCTGTTCACATGGAAGATATATGTTAATGGATGTATTGTATGTTGTTGTATATTGTACATGAGAATAAGATTAACACACAAAATTTAAAACTTCATCATTTTTAATACAAACTAGACAGTGGTGGAAAAGCATTTTGTTTACTAACTACAACTTTCTTATGTTGGTATGAAATGTATCCCTTTATTTTACCATCAAATATCAAATTCGCCACTATACACTGAGTTTCATCTGAATCCACATCATGTTGCCCCATAACTTGCAATGCAGCTTGAAAACTTAAAATATCAATTTGATGTGTGTTCTCTGCCAAATACACTTTTCTGAACAGATTCCTGTATGCTGTTATCTTAAGTTTTTCAACAATTAAATAAATACCAGCCTTAATAAAAAATGCCTCATGATCTTCCATAACTTGATCAATTCCTCGTAAATCACCATTCTTTACTGCTGATACCAAATCCCAAAACTGTAAAAGGTCATATTTTTCGAGTAAATGCTTAGCTGGCATAAATCCCAGTAACATTTTCACAGGTATTAGGTATGTTAATATCAGTCGTTTATTCTTAATACTGCGTCGATGACAATTTTCAAATGCATATGATAAATATTCATCTGCTGAACGATAATCAGAATCGAACATAGCTTTCCGTCCAACAAAATATCTATAAGTAATTTGCTGTGCCAAAGGAAACTGATCTTTAAAAGGAGAAGAATCAATAGCTCGTATTAAAGGTTTGCATAGATGCAGTTTATTAATTCGGAAATAAACTTTGAGCAGTTGATTGACAAGAGTCAGCATTCCCAGTCTTTTGGTATCGTCATCTGAAGTTCTGTTATCTGCTGCACATACTCTGAAGCAGGCAAGTAAGCTTTCAGCTGCCTTCTCTAAGATTTTACCATTACTTTGAGCTGTAATAAAAAAAAAAATTTTAACAGTTATTTTTACACAAAACATTGGTAATAATGCCTAATGGTCACAATACATTAATTTTTGCTCTAAATATAAATCAGCAGACCATTACTTGATAATTTCATCTAGACACAACAGTTTTTTTTAAATTATGATATATGGATTGAAATTCAAATTCTAAAACAGTCTGTGGATCTGAGTTATGTGTTACTACTAGTCTGAATTACTACTATATTATCTGATACATTTTCCATAAAAAACATTTAATGTTATAGGTTTGCTCCATCATAGGAGTAAGTAAGAAAAGTGTGTCAATAAACAAGACCTTTGCATCTTCACACCCATATCCCCGAATAGGTAGGCAGAGGCACAACCAAGGCAATCGCGCAATCCCCGGTAACATTAGTTTTTAATAAACAACTGAAAATATACATTTTCTATTTTTTTATTACCTGGCCCGGGAAATGGACCCGGGACCTCAAGAAGTCAAGTCCGACGCCGGCCCGCTAGACCATACAGGGTGTAATTGACACCGTAACGAAAATTTCTATGGTAGTTAAGATACATATCAGGCTTCAAAATTACTTCTACGGTTTTTGTCGGAAATAAGCGGTTACTGATTTAGCAATTTTTCAACCGGCAATGTATTGCGAGCTAATCATACCGTACGCTGGGAGCCCGCCGAGCAGTAGGTACAGGGTACCTACCTACTATGCGATCGATACATACGCAGCGCAGAAAATTTTACTTCTACGTACCTATGTAGTTTAAACCGAATATCTTTATTGAACACAAAAAATACTGATTTATGCACTGGTTTAGAAAAAAAATGGTTTTTTGTTGTAGGTACTTACGTAGTTAACAAACATTCATAACTACGTACTTACCTGAATCTCGATTGCTGATAACCCCAACCAACTCA
This sequence comes from Calephelis virginiensis, assembly GCA_002245475.1. Taxonomy (NCBI): domain Eukaryota; kingdom Metazoa; phylum Arthropoda; class Insecta; order Lepidoptera; family Riodinidae; genus Calephelis; species Calephelis virginiensis. The sequence continues at coordinate 152,017 of NJDC01000021.1, read as the reverse complement.
CTCACAGACTTAAACTAATGTAAGACGAAGCGATTCTGAGTGAAGCCGAGACATTATTGTGGGATCTTGTGTACAATCCAAACGCAATTTCGTAAAAGCACTAATTCTGCATTGCATAACTTAGCAATAAGGTACCTACCTACCTTATTCACCAACAAACACTTCGTCCTTAATGTAGCACCAAAGAAAAAAATCTAGCGGAGTTACATCTGGCCCACATGCTCGCGGTTTGTCATAAATCTTCTAAAATCACTAAGTGTCTAACACACACATACATTTTTAAAAATAGCAAGAAAAAACAAATAATAACGACTAGCAACAATAAAATAACTAAACTTTAACAAGGAAATTATAATTCAACAAGTTTTCACTTTTTACAATAGGGCACAGAAACACATATTTTAGACATGCGAATTACGTAAGCAGCAGAATGCAACTGATCACTGATTAGTGTTAATTTTCAAATGAAAACCTATACCTACCTACAATTCTTAAAAACTAAATCACAAAGATTACACATGCTTAGATGTGGCAACACATATCCTTGATTTCTAAATTAATTTAATATTATTCGTAAGTTTAAAAACCCAAGATGAGTACATCATTAGATTATTATTATTAATATTAGATTATCGTTTCCCTTGCGACTCTTTCAAAAAGAGGTTCTCATTCGACTTCATGTTTCATTACTTTTATGTTTTTTGTATTTATGTTTGTTAAGCAGTTACTCGGCCGGCTTAAACGATGGTTTATTTCCAAAAGATCGTAATTCCAAGGTGGTCCCGTATAAATTTTATCATGATCTAACAAATGTGGATTATTAAGTACAATAACTCAAAACTACTAGTGGGATATTGATGAAATTTATGTGGGAAATTTAGGATCATTTGTAACTGTTAGCAACAGTTAAATAATGAGGAAACAAATAATGAAGACACCTTTGAATTTATTCTCTTTTTTTTAAATATCCCGAAATTAAAATTATTCAAGTAACAAAATAGTTTTTAAGTTTAAGCATTTTGTAAGAAAAACAAGATTCATTGCCAAGACAGAAGAAGTGCATTTGATTAAAGACAAAATAAATGAGGTAAAACACACTTTATTGAATTATCAATTATCTCCAATTAAATTAATAAAATAAATTATCTTTTGTAATGTCGCATCAAGTGTATTTTATTATCTTTGACCACACGTCAGGCCGGGTCAGGCGGCAATCTTCAAATGGCGCATGCGCAGTACGAACTTACGCTGTCTCGCTCAGTCCACGTGCCGTGTCAAGTGCAATAACCTTACCTTATAAGGCGTTTATGGTTTTCTTTGCAAAAGCTGACGGAGAATTTAAGTTTGAATACGCTGTTTTAATACATTGCTGTTTTTCGTAAAAACTGACTATTTATGAGATTTTTAACAAAAATCGAGTTGCATTAGGTAGTACTAATGAAATAATACCGAAATCAATAAAAAAAATCCAAAAAAAAAAAATCATGAAATTTACGACACAAAATTCCAACTGCATATGCATGTCAATCATGTACAGAACCCATGATTTCGTTTTTAGGTGAGCTGTCAAAAACACGGTGTATATTATTTAAATAAACAATAAGGGATGTATCAGTAATACTTTGTATTTTACTATATCTGCATAAAACTCTGGCAGAAAAGGCACTATTTAAAATAATCAACTGTTAAACTTAGCGTTGTTATTGCTTGGTTCTCTTTTTTCATATTTTTTACCATGAATGCTTGTATTAATAAAAAATAAATAAAGACTGGTTGGCAAAAGAACTGTCAAAAGAGAAACAGAACTTACAGTTAGTTGCTTCAGCTTTCTGTGCCACAAGTCTAAGATCCAAACATACAGTATACATAAGTGGTAGACTCCAGTTTTCTTCCTTCTGTGATTGGAGTAAACGTACTATTAATGCAACACACTGGCTCTGGTGATTGTATGCTTCCATATAGTCTTTTACATATAGAGCCTGAAATAGAAACAAGTTTAAGGTGAAAAGGGAAATAAATATATCTACCTATATTAAACAAATTGATCTGCCCAGAAAGAAAAAATTAACCATCACAAAAGATGAGACTTCACCCAGCCAGTAATTTGGCCTGCGCAGTAGATTATATTACTAGTCGGTAGTCATCTGTCATTTTTCATAGAGCTAATGTCCCCGCCTGGTCCACCGACACCGACAAGAACAAAATATTTTGTTCCACAATTTTTTACCACATCAAAATTAATTTGCGAAAATAACATGTGACATTTCACAGATGACCCTTGAAAGAACATCAAGTAAAATTATGTGTCGAGGCAAAATTTTACAACCAAGGAAAATGAATTACAACTTGTCTAAGCGATACAAGGTAATATTGATTGTAAAATATTATTTAAAAATAATACACAGCTGTAGGTAGCTTATAATTATTGTTTATTCATTTAACTTTAAATGTAATATTATTTCATTTCATGTTTAAAAGCAAAAGAAGACAGACAATACATATAGTACTACAAATCCATCAAGGTTTAATTAAGAGCACCAATAATAAACTAGTAAAAAACCTGGTAAAAACCTAGTAAAAAACTAGTAAGACTTTTAAACCTGGACTTAATTTATGAAGCTATTTCAGAAGTATAGGTAGATAGAAAGATATAAATGGCTATTAAAAAATAAACAAAAAGGAAGACACAAAAATAATGCACACAGAGGTAAGGGCTAATATTTGTTACAAGCAACACAACTTCAGCATTTACATATAATGTAAGCACCTTCTTAGTAAGTATTTCATCTTTGACTATCTCCTCACTCTCCAAATACATGAGTTGCATCTTTTTGTTTTAAGCCAGAAGTTACAAAAAAATAATAATGAGTAATTTACCTTTACACATAGCAAATGACTGATAATAATTTCATCCAGAGGAGCAACACAATTTCCATCAACTAAAGTAGCAATATCACTAGAACGAAGGTTTCTATTGGCTACATGTTCATCTCTGAGGGACAGAAGTCTTGCCAAGATAGACCCTTGTGATGTCCTATAAACTCTTTCCACAAACTGAATATATTGGTTTAAGGTGCCAGTCGACATTTTAAATAAATCAGTACTTTAAAGTGCAACACTCCTTGTCTGAAACGCGGGATCGTTAGTAGCAGGATAAATCAATAAAATTAAGCAATAATAGAAAACCAATCTCAGATTACTTAGTAATGTTACGCACAATGGGTGCACAGCAGGATCCTATTTCTCGTATAGACGTATTTTCGCACTTAACACATACAAAATGTTTGCATGTGGGTGTGCTGATATAGGCTGCACTACCAAAAAAATAATATACAT
>NJDC01000021.1:113495-135094 GCA_002245475.1 Calephelis virginiensis | reverse complement strand
GAGCTAAATGGAGATTATGTCGAAAAATAAAAATAAATTTAGACCCACTTTTCTTTCATTTTCTTGGTCGGGCTTAGAACTTTTGGACCCACCCTCGTACTTTGTCCTATGCTTTTGTCATATCTAAAAGAATTCCAAAAGCATACTTCTTTTCATTTAATATATGCAGTATTTCATACATATTTATACATATTCATAGACGGCTAATACTGTTGAATGGTTTTCCGTAATTCGTTTTGAGAATTATTATATATTTTGTATTTTTCACAAAAAGAATATAACCGTGTTTGCATTTCTTTTTCAAAAATGTTTGATGATGTAGGCAAAATTACTATAGGCCTGTAGTTGTTATGGTCTTGTTTACATGCCTTTTTATGGATAGGTTTTATAATTGATACTTTTAAGAGGTCTGGAAAAATTCCCTTTTGAAAAGATTGAATAAGTAATATGGTAAGGTCAATTCTTTGGCACAGTATTTTATTAATTTTGGCGGTAATTCATTAATACCATGACTGTTTTTGCTTTTTAAATTGCGAATTATGTTATAAATTTCGCGCGGTTCTACCGGACTTAAATTCATGGAGTTATCAGTACGCTCACCGTAGTGATTGCACATCGTTTGGCGCAGGAGTGACGGCTGGTTGCTAGGCGCATCCCCGCCACTCGCGTTTACCCTTCCTACCGTTGCAAAAAACTCGTTGATATAATTTGCTACCTGGTTCGGGTCGGACGTTTGAATATTATGGATTTTTAAAGAGACGCTGTGTTTAGTTTGTTTTATGTTTTTATTTGTACATTCTTTAATTATTTTCCACATAGATTTAGACTTATTTTCTGAGTTATTCATTTCTTTTATATATTGGATTCGTTTTGATTTTTTTAAGTAATCTTACGTATTGTTTATAATATTTGGTAATAGCCGGGTGGTTGTAATATGTTAGGTACCAGGGATATCAGAAATCGTTTTTTCTTACTCGAGGTTTTAATTCCTTTACTTAACCTTACCCTACCTACTACTAACCCTACTGAACTACTAAACGGCTTATTGGTTTGCAATTTTGTATGTGTATTTGCATGGTTATGCATACCTCATCTAATTTTCTATACATATAAATAAATAAAATTTTATCACCGTAATGTATGTATGAGCAGCACTATAATGTTAAGGAGGAAAGATTTGATTGTTAGTGTGTTTGTTTGTATTTTATAGGCTCCGAAACTACTGGACCGATTTGAAAAAATATTTTACCACCAGAAGCAGATATTATCGCTCATGAACAAAGGCTATATTGTTTCTCTGAAAAATTAAAAATTTGTTCACCTATGCCAAGCTAGTATTACATATAAATATAATTACTTACTTGCTACTATTTATAATCCACCCTACTTACATTTTATTTTTCTTTTTCTGCCACAATCACTGTACAAATGAATACATCATATGACTGCAGTCCTCCTAATTTATATGTCTAGGTGCCCACTGGCAAAGGTCTCCAACTTTTTCTATCTTTCGAAAATGTAGTCCATGTCTTCTTAGCTATTTCAATTATTTACACGACCCGTCTTTTATTTTGCCTCCCACTTCTTTTTCTTATGTCTAGGATACCAAAACACAGCTAGACAGCTCCACTTGTTTCTTTTTCTTCATTTGTCCATATGATGATTAAATATGCCTTGGCCGCAGAGAGCTGATTAGAGTAATTGTATATGTCGTAAGCTTATAGTGTTTAGCTAGTTCCCATGTGACAGTTAAATAAATAAAAACTACTGCAGTGAGTTGAGTTGATATTATATCAGACCTAGAGCTAAACGGACATTTGCCAATGGAATTTTTTTAACTAAAACTTAGACTGGCTTTTCAGTTTTATTTATAATTTGGTGCTTAGACTAATTGATGGTAGGTTGTTTAGTGATTTTAATATAATCTTTCATTAGTAACTGGTGTATTTCAATTTTAAAATTTTATAAAACATTGGCTGCAGCTTTGTCCTTATGAAGTAGGGAGCCCCGCCATAAGAGCCCTATGAGTGTTTTGGATGACATAAACCTATTGATCCTAGTCCACTAGGCCAAAGCACCACACTAACATTAAGCTAAATTTTGTTTAGATCAGTATAGATGATGAGGCGCGGTTAAATAATATTAAAATTTGTAGCTAACATTAATATTGTAATTATTGTGTTTAGCATCAAATGACAGAGTACTTCAAACAGTTTGGTGTAGTGACAAATGCTCGTGTGATAAGATCCAAAAAGACCGGAAACTCTAAAGGGCATGCTTTTGTGGAGTTCAAAGATCCCACTGTGGCGCAGATTGTAGCAGAAACTATGAACAATTACTTGATGGGAAAGAGGCTTTTAAAAGGTACTGATTGATTTCTAACTCATTCAATATTAAATAAATAACCCTAGACAAATTACACAAATTGATCATTCCCAAAGACCCTAGATTTTTGTGTTTCATGATGCTCCATTATTATTAAGTACTGTATTCGATTTTTCGGTGAGCAATTAATTATTCATTCATTCATTCATTCATTGTCTACATTTACAAATTATTCAAATATATTATTGACTCAAAAAGATGATTGATGATGACATTTTCACAGCACAATATATACCTCCTGAAAAACAAAGACCCCATGCTTTAAGGAAACACTGGAATCAAATGAAAAACCCTGGCAGAGAACAAAGACTTAAGATGAAAAAGGTACTATAAAATTTTGTTACTTTGTGATATAAATAAAGGTGCAAAACTAATCCGAGGCTTATTTTCAACCACTCATTTGTTGATTTCTGATATGACATGAATGATTTAATATTTTTTTCCGTGGCGGTTGGGGTAAATGGAGTAGAATAGACCATCTGCCTCTCTGCTAGGAAGCTCGTAAGAGATGAGCATTGGTTAAAAGATAGGTCAGTATCTACATGAACACTGTTAGTATAGTGCTGTGTAAAAACTTGCCCGGGTAGGGATCCACTACCTTACCTAACGACTGTAAGGTTCCGGTCCAGAGGATATGGTAGCCATTAGACTTGCACATTAGTCTTAAAATTTTGCCAGCGATGCACCTGTAACATCTATGGTGTCGATAGGCCATGGTTGTCTCTTAGCTCTTGTTAACTGATGTATCACATAAAACAACTTTTATTGTTAATCATTAGCCATGTCAATATTCAGAATGTAGAAAACATATCTTGAACAAGTTGTACTTTTTATATTCCAGAGTATAAATGCCTACAAAACTGATGACATGGAAATTAAAATAGCAAGGAAATTGTTAGCTAAGTGAGTCTCATGTTATGTATATTACTCTAAATTATGCATGTACCAAAAAAAAATTTATTGATATAGGTAGAGTCATTTCGCCTGTTCCACTTAGTAGAGTTTGCAGTAGTCAGGATAAACAAAAGTTTTAGCCAAAATATCTGGTGATATTTTTATGTAATGAAAGTAATCAAAATAAGGCGATTTTCCCAGTTCGCGTCCACCTATGGTCCAGTTTGCACCCACCAAGTTAAAATTAGGGGACGTTTTCTGAGTAATTTTCAAGAAATACTTGTTTTTGACAATTTCTTTACAAATACATGTGTCACGTCATTTTGCGGGATAAGCAGATAATGATCGTCAATCATGATTCCTACAGACCTGCAATTTCATTCATTACTTTTTCATACAATGAAGCTGGTTATGGAGTTTCTTGCTACCACCCTGGGATAATGTCCTAACTTTCTTTTCCAGTAATGTTGGGGTATGCACATTTTAATCCAAAGCAAGTGTAGAATCCTGACTCAAAACCTTGCTCTTGAAGTAACTTTTCCAGCGCGCGGTTAACGTTATTTACAGCACACACTTTCCTACCATGTCTGCCTACCATGCTTCCACCCCTGTTAAAGTATACAAACTCATTAAGAGAGACATATAACATCTACTAAAACTCTTGAATCCGTTCTGGCTACGTCTTTTTAAAATACCGTTTTTTTTCCGCATTTAAAGTACGCATTTTTCTTTACAATCGTCTATACTTATATACTAATGATAAAGAGTCAAGATTTGATTGATTGTTCTTATTTCATAGGCGCCTAAAGTACTGAACCGATTTAAAAAATTCTTACACCATTATATTTCGGCCGTTCAGAGAATGCGATCCTGACACCTATCAGTTAGTCACGACTAGTGACGGGCACAACATAACACTGAGTTCGTTACCGTTCCTCCAAAATGAACCGCCGCGCTATTTTTAAGATTATTTTCGTTTTAAATTGGCGGAATCATTTAAAATTTATATTTTAGTTAGTATTTTTTTACTTAGTTATTTAAGTTGATACCAAAAAAGTGTAATTTTTAATTTAATAAAATTGTTTTATTTATTCTTTGTTTAAGAGTTCAAATGTGTATTTCTGCAATGCAATAAAGTACATTGAATTGAATGTGCGTACTGAATATTAATCAGACTTCGTATCGCACATTTGCCGCTTTATTTTCTTTTTAATTAACTAATTTAATAAGCTCTGCTTTTAGCATCTGCATATATAAATCCTTTTGCTTGTAACCAAGCCACCATTTCTTCTTTTTTATTAGCTTAGGTAGGTGGTTTCTGTATCTGAACCGAGTGATAGGAGGCATTCTCCATGAACACTACAGAAGGGTCTGGTAGGCTGGGCAAAAGCACGTTCTGGAACCACTCTTTAAACGTAGTGGCATTCATTTCCTCGTGGTAGTCATTTTTGGTTTCTGATTGAAATGCTAGTAACGCGTTCTCCACAAAGCCGTATTTTGCAGAACCTGCGTGGCATATTATCAGACCAGTGGTACTTTACCCATTTATACTCGAAAAGTAAAAGAAAGAAAAGTCGAAAGTACCATTACCCATTGGTACTTTCGACGTCGATGCTTGTGTATCATCCGTCCAAGAACGGGAAACCGTGTGATTGGCGTTTTCCATGTCTCGTCAATGAACACGACATTATCCCAGTTATCAATTTTTTTTGCTTCTCTCAAAAAACTTATCCGTTTTAAAATTATGTCGTATCGTTCTAATAAAATTTTTCTTTTGTCTGTTTTTTTATACGAAAAACCAATATCTTTAAGATTTTGGTTAAAGCAGTTTTAACCCCGCTAAACATTCCAGCTTCTCTTAACGATGCCAAAAGCTTCTTCCTGTTGAGATATTCATTTCTGGAATAGTAACCATATATATGATTTCTGATTGCATCGGCATCAAAGGTGTCAATATCTGTCACGGGCTTAGGTCTACGTTTCTTCTTCGGAGTACGTAAAATATTATCTTCCTTGCCAGTAGAGCCAAACTTTTCTCTATTAATATTTGTTATCGTTCGTTGGCTAACTCCAAGCGCCTGAGAGACGTGTTCTTGTACATGTTCGACAGGTACCAGGGGTCCGCCATTATGCCGCTCCCGCTCAAAGTAATCTTGCAGCTTGATGATTAACTCACGGGCTCCACTTTTCAATGTTTGTCCATGTTTAGGCATTGTTATGCACCATAAGCCACGAATACACAATCGAAGTCCGATTTAGCGCCGATGTCAGTTTGAAAAGTAGAAAGCCGGGTAATCAAATAAAAACAGATCGAAAACACTTGAAGAACGTGGTCTATGCGCACGAAACGACAACAGACGACTGTTTTAGCGTCACAAAAGGGCGGCCCATAACGCCATTTGGGGTTACTATTTTCAACCTAAATATAAAAATGCTACTTTCTTTCGCGCGTTCGGTTTTGTCGTAGTTTTATTTTTATATTTAATAAAAGGTATAGTCCATTATTTTTAAATTCTTAAAAAGAAAAACAAACCGTATTATTGTATAAAGTATAACTGTATAAAAACAGATTACGATACTATTATTGCCTGTTATTGTTAGGACAGCACTACAAATATAAAGCGCTGACATAACCTTGTAATAGCGCAGTTCAGATTTATAAAAATATATATTGTTTACCAAGTTATTTGACACTCAGTTTGGCACAATATTATAACATTAATTGATTATTGATATAATAATGTTGTTTTAATGCTCATCAATTTTTAAAACGGTAAACAACCAGCAATAATATTTTTATCGTAACTGCAACTCCATTACAAAGTTACGTCGTCACGACGTGTCAGGAACGCATTCTCTGAACGGCCGTAGATTAGAAGCCGACATTATCCCTGATGAACGTGGAGTATATTTATAACTAGAAAAAATAGGGTTCCGTACTAAAACTTCAATAATGTAACACTTTTCCATTGTATACTAAAAACATAGGATATTTTTAGTATACCGCGGTAAAACCCTTCGTTCTTACGGGAGAACTGGTAATAAGACAGTGGGGGTAGGGGAGAATCACCCTTCTGCTGCTGCGGCTTCACCGATTGGGTTCAAATTTTGTATGTATAATTCCATGGTGCATTATGCATACTTAACAAATTTTTATGTGAAACTACTGAACCGTTTTGAAAAAATATTTTACCATTCGACGTGGATATTATCGCTGATGAACAAACGTAACGTTATCGTAGCCTACGTTATTTCAATAAAAAATTAAAAATTTATCCACCCGTACAAAGCCGGGACGGGCTGCTAGTCATTCATAACAGTAGTGTTGTTGTTTGCAGCTCGGATAAAATGGAGTCTTAAAGTCATCATTTGCATATGGCATGCAGTTACACCACTTGATCCCACATTTTTTTGTGTCACGCCCATAATATATTGATTTTAGAATAAAGACATTGTAATTTTTTTCAGATATTTTGTTACATCCGCGGGTACTAAACTTTGATAGAACGTGTCTCACACAGTATATACTATAATCTATAGATATAGTTTATGTCCAGGTGAATTTAGATAACTGCATCTTTTTGCACTATCAAAATATTGTGGACGTATTTTAATATGCATAGTAATAATTTTAGAAAAAAAATTGAAATCCCTTTTCCCATCAATTTAAAGATAGTAAGATGAGTTTGTGTACACATATGAACGCAAACTGGCCGATTTATAAAATCGGTGCCTATGCTAGTTCGCGCCCACCTCATTTAACTGTTTAAAATACAAAAAAAGTCAATCAAAATCATACATAATTTTTCTTTTTTATTTATTTTATGGCCTAGGAACAAATATGTATCTTAAATTACACTTAAAACAGTGAACTATTAAACACAAATTTCGAGGCGGTTGACTTTACGAAAATTATACTTAGATGTTGACACTCGTTTTTTCCATAGTTGAGATTAATATTTTTTCTTAACAAGAAAAGTTAGGCGAAGGGTTCATTTGTCTATTTTGATTTCGGTAGTGTGTTAGTTCGTATACGTATTTTTTTAGTATTTTTTAAACGACCTCCGCGAAATGGACACGAAATGCTTCATGGACGCGAACAGGCGAATTGACCCTATATCCTGTACATAATTCAGGATCTATTTGTCGAAACCGAAACAATCACATGTAATTCTTGAATGAACAATTATTTATTTATTAATCTTACTTTGTCAGTTGTAGCCACGGTAATGCTTTAGCTTTTAGTGTAAAGTATTTTGTAAAAAAAACTAATGACGTTCAAACGTTCACAGAGAATATCCATTTCTACATATAATTTTTTACTCATTAATTTATGTCCACTTAGAATACCTACCTAATATTGTTATATTTATTTGGAAATTTAAATTTACAGTTTAAACAAGACTAAGAAAAGGCTGAATGAGCTAGACATTGATTACAATTTCTTCAATCCTGTTGATGTGCCAGAACAGCTACAAGTGAAACTAGAAGGTAGACAAGTAATTTTTAATAAAATAAGTCCCTTGATCTTATAAGAACGTATAGTTAAATGAAAGTTACATTAGTACTCATATATGAAAACTTGTCATGGTTTTTGTGATCGAAACATCTAACGAATTTTATGCAATTTTTTACATAGTCTATTCTGAATGCGTGTAATTTATTCTAATTACTACTTCATACAATTGAAGAAAATGAAAAGTACAATTAGTCAACAATTGTAACTTTGTAAAGAAGGGGTGTGTGAAAATGACGGTAAAATATAATATAAGGAATACATTTATTTCTGTGTAGAGTTGCTGTCGACTATACCCGTCAATATCTCTTACATCCCAAATAGTATGTGTCTGCTAGTGCCGTTCGAGGCTGCAAATAAGGTTAAGGTTAAATTGATTGCCTGACCGACGGGTCTAATGCTATCCACGACGATAGGTTTCGATTTACAGCAGGTACTTTTAGGGATTCTTCGTACTTTTAAGTTCGCATTGTTTAAATTTGTAAAAAGCTTGTAATTAGCCAGTCAGTCGTTACAGTGCTAGTTAAACAATTTCAGAAAAAGATACAAAGCTAGATAAAAAGGTTGAAACCAAGGTTCCCATTAAAGAAGACAATAAAAACGCTAAAGAAAAAAATGGGAATGGGAGTATTGACAAACAAACGTCTAGTAAAGAGAAAGAACAACAGAAGAAAACTATACAAAAAGAAAAACAAGTAACACTGGTTGGAAAGGAATCTAAGAACAGCAAATTCAAAGAAAGTAAATTTGATCAAAAAATTAATAAAGAAAAAATGAAACCAGAAACAAAACCGATTGAAGACTTTATAAAAGTACAAGATGGTGACGATGATGATGGTGACGATGACAGCAGTGTCGAATTTGATTCTGATGCTTTTGAAAAAATGTTAAATGAATCTTCTGACTTAGATGCTGATTCAGATACAGACAAAAATACAAATCTAAAAAAGAAAAAAGAAAAGTAAGTATTGATCGTGGGAACATTTAAAAAAAATGCTTTGTTTTTGTATAGTTTAATGCTGAGTAATTTTAGTAGTTGACTATAGACGGCAATATCTACTACCCATTGAGCTAATTAACATTGTAATTCTTAAAAACATGGGAAAAATTTTTTAGCATTTAAGATTTGACTTGCAGCATCTATGCAAATATCTATATTCCTATACTTAACATCTGATATAGGTACGTAAGCTAAATTTAAACTTAAACTTCTAAACATTCAACCGCGTTCATTCATTTCCCCGTGTTGGTCCGGGCTCCTTTGCAGAATAGACCATCTGCCTTCCTGTGCTAGGCAGCTCGTAAAAGGCGAGCTTGGCTTACCGTCACTAACACCGTGACATCTGACTAAGTGGTAGAGTTTCGCAGCGACTCGGCCTGATTGGTACCACCGCCTTACCTATTCCTGCCGCCATAAGGTCCAATGCTTGTCGTTGATGTGTTCTGGTTCGAAGGATAAGGTAGCCGGTAAATTAATTTTGCTCGAGGCCTAACATAACGGCCTAAGGTTGGCAACTTCACCATTTCCACTTTTTGTGTCTCTAGACGGCGTGAATTTCTTACCATCAGAAAATCCGTCTTGTTTGCCTTCCAATATCATTAAAAAGACATAGATTTAGACAGACATGTAGTTTATAGATACGACATGCCAACATAAACATCTAAAATAGAATCATTCACTAATTATAGTTAACGATACAAGCCTATTAAATAGGTTATCTTTTAATAACAGTGTATAGGTATACACGCATTCTTATATCCAAATGATTGTTTACAGGAAAGCTTTGCCTAAACGAGAGACAGTGGAGAGGAAACGTAAACTTTCACATTCAGTGGGTTCAGAAGAGAAGCAGAGTAAAATCAAAACAGATTCCAAACTATTTAAGAAAAACAGTCATCAACGTATGTTATCAATATTTTTCCAAGTGCTAATGTGTTTGAATTACTATTTATAATCTTTTTTCATTATTTTATCAAATGTAAAAAAAATAAATAATCAAATTGATATAGTTGCAACAATTAGAGCGATCAGACGAAAATACAATCGATAAGTCGATTTTTAATTATTATTACAGAAATAGTTATTCTTATTTTTTTTTCAGAACCAACGAATCTATCTAACAAAGGAAGGTTTGAAAGGAAGAGTAACAAAAAATCATTTCATAAAATTAATAAGAAAAATAAATAATAATTAACTGAACTCATGTCGCATTGTTATTATACATAAACGATATTTTTAAGAAGGTTATTTACAAAAAAATTAATGTTGCGTCAACGGCTAAGGAAATAGTAAGTAAGGCCCCTCTTACTGGAATAGAAACTGCTCCGCAAACGCGGTCGATGTTCTTGTGTTTAACGACAGTCACTAGAAAAATTACATCTTTTTTAAGCTACGGTATTTCCGGTAGATGATGAATCTGCGAAAATGGACGCTTCTTACCGCACAAAAATGAACTAATTTAAACTTAAACCATTAATAATTGAGCCATGGAAAGAAATATTAGAAAGTGGCATGACGTAAGGTCACGGTAAGTACAAAGGTCGGCAACGCATCTGTGATACTCCTGGTGTTGGGATGTTATCACTTTCCATCAGGTGACCCACTTGCTGGTTTGCCTCTTCTATAAAAAAAAAATAAAAATATAAATAGAGTCGTCATACGGCGTCAATGTGGCGCTAGCGTTACAACAATAATTCCTAATTTGGACAGTCGTAGTGTATATTAGTAAATTAAGCTATCTAATCAGTCCAGATATCGAAATTCGAAATTTAAATAAAATCAAACAAAATAATATTTTATTGAATCAGGCGTTACTTTGCGGAAATCCATTATAAAAGATGTAATTCGATGTTTTACATCTTTTAAACAAAATAATGTCTACAGGACATAACTACCCGCGTGAACGGGTAAGAAAGGAATGAAAAATTTCATCACGGGACTTGAATCCTCAGTAGCTCAAATGGTCAGAGCATTCGTCGGCTTGAGACGATTCCTGTCAGGGGCGAAATTTTTTCTTTCTTTGAAATTTATAAAAATCAATTACACTCAAATATAATTACGAAAACTCATTCTTACGTCCAATAGAGCTAGGGCAACGTCGTTAATGCGATTTTGAAATATCATTTATTAATGTTATTTATTATTTTCTACAAAAAATATTTAAACACAAAAAAAAGTTCCCAAAAACGGTGGTCTTACAACTAAACCGTCAGTGGTCAGGGCGACAGAATGAAGAATCTCCGCACCATGCAGGCCGTCCCCAAAATGACCCGAACCCGAACCTCTCGGTTAGTCAATGTAGTTAGGCGTGTACGCTAGTCACTCGACCAACGAGGCGATCTTATTATGTGTAAAGATTAGTGTCAACAAAATAATAATATAAATAAAATAAATATTACTGGACAAGTTACACAAATTGAATCTAACCCCAAAGTAAGCAAATTATATGCTTGTGTTATGTGTGTGTTAGTCAATGATACTAATACATAGAAGTACTTAAATAGATACCAGAATAAATTAAATAAACACCCAGACCCGGAAATGCAGACATCTAAATGTTCATCACACAAATGCTTGCCCCCCGTCGGGAATCGAACCCGAGCCTCGCGGTTGGTCGTTGTAGTTAGGCGTGTACGCTATCCACTCGATTTAATTTGATCTTCTTTTCTTGTAACAGTTAACAGCTTCTACACATGTAACGAGGCAGGCGACTTGATATATATCTATATTTTCCTCATTATGACTTATTTTAGTAAGATAAACAATTTTAGAAACATTCTAAAAAATGGTGGTCGAGAAGGGCCGTTTTTTGCACTTCGTTTACAAAGCGTTCCGTAAACCATCTTAACTTTGTCTCAAAGTAATTTTACTCATTTTAATATTATATTTAGGTGTCTGCTTTTTATGGTAAAAACTGTGTAAGTTGGTTGTATAATGCTAAAAAAGTTCAATGATTGGCAATAATTTCTAAAACTAACTGTAGGTATATTATTTATGGCTTAACTTTTTTTTCAATAAATTTAATAGTAGCCGAGAATCAAAACATGCTTCAAGAGGTCTATGTAAATAGCTTTTATGAACCAACTTTTTTTTTTACATTTAATTTTATCACCATTCACGTTCTGAAATATATTTTTACATTGTTGGAAAAATTAAAAAAAAAGTCGCATTGGGCAGGATTTAAAACTGCACCTTTTCGTCTTACGCTGACGATTTTCTATCCATTTGAGCTATTGAGGATTTTAATAGGCCTGTGGTGAAAATTTCAGTCACTTTCTTATGACTATTTCGGCAATTATGTCCTATACAGCAACACAGTTCTGTGTAAAACTACTAAATGAGTTTATAATTGCAGGTGCAATTCACGTTTTAAATTGGCCATATTTTGCGAGTTTATTAAGATTTTTAATGCTTGAGATCATTTTTAAACAAAAACAACTCCATTAACTTAAGTTGTGACATAATGAATATTTTTGTGAATACAAATATAATCAGGATTTTGTTAGCACTGTCTGCGCATCGCTCCCATCCGTTTATTTATTTCTCGCAGGTATATTAAAGTCATAAATCTTTAACACGTGGGCAGGTAATTGATATTAATGCAATTATTGTACCACTTCACATGGAGGTACTAACTTGTTAAGGCTCGGTCACTCGCCCGAATTGGTACCACCGCCTTACCTATTCCTGCCGCCATAACGTCAATGTTTACCGTTGACCTGTTCCGGTTGGAGGGTAAGGTAGTCGGTAAACTTACTTTTGCTCGAGGCCTAACATCCCGTTCTAAGGTTGGCAACGCCACTACCACCTTTGGTGTCTCTAGGCGGCGTGAATTTCTTACCATCAGGAAATCCTTCTGCTTGTTTGCCTTCCAATATTATAAAATAAATAAAAAAAATATAAATAGTACTATTAGTTCAGTAGTACAGTCACGTGCAATGAAAAGTATACACAAGCAGATTTTCAAATAAATGTTCACTCTTAAAATTTCAAAAACAAATAACCACTTAACAATTATACTATGTAACCATACGAGTTTCTTACAATAATTTATACATCTATTGCAAAAATATGTACATAGATTGTTTTCAGATATTTATATTCACGATCCAATGCTAAAATATGTATCCATTATGACACTATTTTGAAGAAATGGTATTAATTTCAATAGCATGTACACAGCGTAATTGTCCTTTTAATGTAAACATTCGTTTTTATCTTGTAAGTTTTGTTATGAAGGTAGCCGGAATGCGGCAGCGAGCGGTGGCATGGAATGTTTTATTCAGTTATGCTTTTCCTATCTACCCTCAATCTTGATCTAACTTACTTGATCGCCTCTGTGGTCTAGCGGTTCAGTTGTTGGACTTGACTGCATGAGGTCCCGGGTCGGGCAACAAAAAGAAAATTGGGTTTTTCCAATTTTCTAATGAAAAAAAAAATGTTGCACGGGATTGGAAATGTGCCCGGTTGGCGATAGGCGTGCCACCTATCACATTGTGGGACTTAGTGTCTTCGGCTAGTCGTGGGTTCCCTGGTTGTGCCTCTGCCTACCTCTTCGGGGATATGGGCGTGAAGATACTTTTTTTTATAAAATATAAAGCTAACTTCCCCTCTGAACATTGAGATAGTATTAATATCTCAAATAAAAAAAAATTTAGTTGTAAAAATATAAATTTATAAAAAAAGGAGGTTAAAAATTTGGCTGACGGTTGCGAAGAGGTTCGTCTCAAAGGTAATTTTTTTAACGTCATTGCATCCATTGGTCAATCGCTTGAGATTTTCAAAGCCGGCCGTAGACATAATATGTTCACGTGTTATGCGATGACCAACGGAAATAGAAAGATACATAAGTGAATGATGAGTTGTCCAAATTAGAACTCGATTATTTCTGTTAAATATGAACTAAATTTAACATGACAAGTCCCACAAATCTATACTTTATGAGTAAAAGTTCATATCGCTTAATGAGCCCATAATTATCTCTTACGAGGTCCAGGTCAGGTGGTGATTTATATGTACATGCATTTATTTTTTTATGGCAAAATACAGTGAGCAAGCCGCAGCCTATAGACACCATAAATGTTGTAGGCTGGGGTTGCTGTCCTGTGGCCGGGGTTTAAAACTAATAATGCAGTACAAGTCTACCGGCTATCCTACCCTCTAGACCGGAAAATGACATCGTCGTTACGGCGGCAGGAATAGGTAAGGCTACCCGGGCAAGCTGTTGGTAACGACCCCTTTTGCCTTATGTTCGCCTCTTGCGAGGTGCCAGACAGGACGGCAGGTGGACTATTCTACACAGACGGACTACACGGGGAAATATATTAGTAGTATCCCCTCCAGATTATCGGATGATAGACTACTTTACAACATACCCCGAACTGTTAGACCGCAGTGGTGAATTTGTACCTAGATTTAAAAAAATACATCAGGGAAGCTGCTAAAAACAGCTGATTGATACTCGTACCTTATCAAGTATACCTACGTGACTGATTACTTTTTCGTAAATGTTATTTTGGTGACTTGGTATAGAAGTAGGTAGTAGGTATAGGTAGGTATTCGAAATATTTCAAAACGATACATATCATCATAGATCAAGAAGTTTGTCATTACTTTAATTATTATGAATGCTATAAACGTACCTACACAGAATTTTCAAATTCAAATTTAATGGAATTGTCTGTTTTTGGTTGCAACACAAAGTCACAAAGACGGTTAATTGAGGTCATTCCAGCTAACTTCGTGTAATTCTTTCAAATGTGGCCTCCAGTTCTATGTACTATATGCTTCCTGGTCGCTATGAATAATTTTTTCTCTTTTATTTTTAGTAGTAAGCGATCGCTACGTAGGTCCAACTCGTACTCGTCAACTATGCACTTCGCTGGAATGCGCCCCCTCTCCCGCTGCGCCGCATTCGCCAGAAGCGCTCAGGAGTGATAGTTGCGATAGCATCTTTGTTATCGTTATCAAACCGATCTTTTATCAACATGAAAACAAATATTAATAAATGAAAACGGCAAATAACGTCACAGCGTGAGGTGCACAGTTAAATGGGTACGGGTTGTAGGTACGGTGTTGATGCTACGCAATGCGTAACTAAAGTCGACTCGTTTGATTGGCGTGCAATCACTTTCCATTTTGTTATAAAAATGAAGCCCGGGAACGTATCTACCCTTTTATAAACTTCTTAGGCCTCATTAAAATAAAACAATTGTCATTATTACCTACTTTAAAAGATTCACGTACAGCTAGAGTAAGCAATATATTTTCATAGCTCTACAATGTTATGGCTACTATATCTACCTTCACTGTTAATTAATGAGTTGCAGTTGCTGTTGAGAAAATTAGCATTTCATTAATTATAAGGTATTGATAATCATAATCCCTTAAAAGATACTTGAAGATTTGAATTTGTGTCCACCTTAGTATGGCGAGGACAATGGTAGGAGACAACAATGTACAATAGTTACATGGTTTCTTTCTTGTAAACAACTTTGTTGTAAACCATGGATTAAATAGCAATCAGGGCGAGACATGTAGAAATCTGCTTTAGGATTAACTGCAATCTAAATTACTATAATATTACGAGACAGAGAGCGCTAGGACCATCATTCCCTTACACTCAAAACATCACCTTTCTTGTCTCATTTTGCAAAACCGAACTTAAAAGCGACAATCAAACATGGTGCTTCATTTGAATTAACACGCTTTTAAGGTTTGGACAACAGCCAAATTCTTGTCTCGTTTACTACTCTTTATAATACTCTTGCAGTCAGTAATGAACTGTCACGGTTGTATGTGCTGTAAATTGTTATGGAAAATAGGAAATGTAAAATTTACGCGAAAACTAAAGCCTAACAAAATAATCCCAATTTATCAGTGGTTATGCGATGTAATAAAGAATACATCTTAATTGTATCAATATTATTTTTATAATAACAAAGATTTTTTGATAAAAGTCAATATTAGAAGTTGTTTAATCTTGTGTCAGTTAGTCGCTACATTTTTTTCTAAGACAAAATGAAAATTTGATGTCTTAAATGTCGCGTTAAATCAATGGTGTGCCATAAAATAAAACAATCACATTAATTGCCAGTCTGTAATACATTTAGAATATTTTAACAACATTATATAATTGATTTAAAATGTACACAGTACACAACGTCGATATTTGTGGTAGGTATATAGACAATGTCTAACATTTGAAAAAATATATAATAAAGGTTTTATAATCCTTAGCGTCTAAAATGCGCATTTGTTGATTTGTTTACAACATTTCGTAAAAAGCAAGGTTCCCAACCAGTTTTAGGTTGGATTTCGAATTAAAACGAGATCAACGTAAACAACGCGTTTATTTAATGGTCAAGAGTGTCAATCATGTCACTTTATTGTCAAAGTAATTTTGGATAATGTAAATCAAAGAGTAAAGTAAAGGAAATGTAAATTTATGATTTGTAATAGGGATAAGCTGTTTTTAATTTTAAAAGAATACTTGCATTCGTTTATAAACGGGATCACAACCGATAGTTAAACTCTTTTACAGTGAATTTTGTTTTGCTAAGTCAGTTTTTCAACATGATCGTTGAAATCCCCTCCGTGAGAATATTGACCAAAAAAAATATTTAGTTATTTTTAAAATTATAAAACCTCTCTGCTTTTATCAATGATGTCATAATAAAGATGAGGAAACATATTTTATAATACTTATCGTAATATTGTACTATATACAATAATGCATCCCCATCACGCCTGATCGGATGAGCTAATTTTGCTTTTTTTTTGTTGTGTTAGGTGCTGTTAGAAGGTTCTATGAAGAGAAAAACCAGGAAATTAGGAAAACTACTTTAATTTTTTCCATAAAATCTTAACAGCTAGTTATAGGTATATATTATATTGTAGGTATTTGACACGTTCATGATAGAAAATTGCTTAACATTGTGCCAAATATATTATATACGTATCTAATGGGAGAAACTTTATTTATTTATTTCTACCCTTTTTGTAAACATTTTATGGACAGAGGAATATGAAACTTGGCACAGTAAGTTTTTTTTGTAGGAGTTCAAAAAACTAATATTCTATACAAAATGTATTCAAACTTTTTAAATTATAAAAATATTTATCACATTCCCACGAGCTAAAAGTCTATTCCGGCCACCTTGGTATTGCGTTTCTGTGACACATGTCGCTCCTTGACAAACGATGCCGCTGGATACACAGTGGTGTAAATCCCCACTTTCCCTCATAGCATGCAAAGCATCACAGATTTTCATAAAAAAATAGATTTTTAGAGCCTATACTTTAAATTTGACCCTGTGACTCAGCGTCACCGAGGGTCAACTGTGCTTTTGCTTTCGTTGTGGATATACTTCTTCTTCACGTTGATGGATAGAGTGATCAATTTTAAAAAGCTGCTATTTTATAAAGCTTCTTTTAAAAGTCAATATTTTTCGTCTTACTCGCCAGTGAAAATTTCGAAATTATAAAAAATAATGTCTCACAATATTTTTGGTAAAATCTCAAAAAGCAAGTATTTAATCTGTTCAGTTGTTGGACTTGACTGCATTAGGTCCCGGGTTCGAATCCCGGGTCGGGCAAGAAAAAGAAAATTGGATTTTTCCAATTTTCTAATTAAAAAAATGTTGATCGGGATTGAAAATGTGCCTGGTTGGCGATAGGCTTGCCACCTATCTCATTGTGGGACTTAGTGCCTTTGGCTAGTCATGAGTGCCCTGGTTGCGCCTCTGCCTACGTCTTCGGGGATATGCGCGTGAAGATACTTTTTTTAATGAAAAAAATATTAAGAGTTGAAATTTAGTATTTAAATTAAATTTAGTATTTAAAACAAATTCAAAAGAAGATTACAAATATATTAAAATAGTATTGTATTAATTATATTTTCATTTTATTACAATAACTAGAACTGCGTGGAGGTGTACCAACACTATCTAAATGAATTGACTATACAAGCACGTCAAACTACGATTTTAATAATAATTTTAATTAAACTTAAATAGGAGGGTATTTCATTGAGCTTACCAAGTTTAAATTTGCATAACATCTAATTTTATCATAACATCATTGACATTAATATTTTTAAATTTTCATGTCGATATTTCCACATTTTTTAAGAAAGAATGCATTATAACGTGCATCGAATTTGAGGCAGCCTCCTGCTACTTATATAAAAAAGAATAAAATCACCAACGATAGTTCTGGCGGCATATGGTAACAAATATTAGTCTCCTGCACTGCAAGTTTAGAACTAATTTTGAACCTGCGCCCTTCGAAATATATGGTTTCAAATATGTTCTAAATAATCTTAAAAAAAATGTGTGTTAAAGTTAAAATTACGAATTTCATTAACTTAATCTATATCCTCGTCTAATTTGACTATAACTGGTCTTTCATCGTCTTCATCCGCATCCAATCCCGTAAAATCCCACTGAAGTTTATCCGTCAAATTTTCTTTAAACCTTTCAATCATCGTCAATAACCTTCCATCAACTTTGCTTACATATGCTGTCCTGAAGAACTCCCTCAACTTTTTGTACACAAGATTCTTATTCATAACAATGTCCGCAAGAAAGTCCTCCGGCATTTCCTCTATTTGTATTTCAATCGTTCTGATAAAATGAAAGAATAGACTTCTGTATTTATGTATGGCGTCATCACATGAGCACAGAAGTATTACCAAGTTTTTCCAATGCTCAAATGCTTCGAGAGAATGCCCAATAAGAAAGCACAAAAATGCAAATTGCAGTTCTCCTATAATGTGAAGGGGCCTGAAAATTATCATTAATTGTGTTATACTTATTACATATTGCATCAACACCATGCTAGTTATTTAGATTGTTACATTGTTATTCCATAAGTGCAGCCATTCAAACTCATACAATGAATACTTGCGATAGGTCTATTTAATTCTTAAATCTAAGAATGTCGTAAACTTAACTTTTTTTTCCTTTTGTTTAAAAAAAATATGGTTTCCATATAATAAACTGTGCATTTTATGTATGAGAGATTATTACGAGGAATAATCAATCCAAAATATTAAAATTACCTACATATTCTACAATCCCATAATAAACCTGAAAAAAATGATACACAGTTCGTGCAGAAGGTGGTGGAGTATATAAGGCAAAAATGGCAAATTATTGATACTGTTGAAAATCAAAGAATACAAAAAAGTAATAAAAGGACGACGCTTTACGTTACAAGAGAAAATTTATCTTTTTTTGTTTTACCTTCACCTCAAACGTTTAGCAAATTAATCAATATGGATGCATTGAAGCAGGAATGGATAAAAATCATATCATGGATCAAATAAAAAACGACGGGTTGCACTCCGGGAATGCCGGCAGAAGTGAAAACTTGAATATTAACGTTGTGCATTTTTGATATTTTGGAATGGTTAGGGAATAATTTTGCACGAATTGCTTTAATTATCATTATGAAAGTACTATAATTTATGTGGTCTAATACAAGTCTTGTGCTTAATCGGACACTTTTGGATTCGCACTATAATCGTACAATCCGTAAAATGTACTAGTACACCTTATTAGTACTATTAGTACATACCTATTAGTATGGCCATTTCATAATTTACCTTGGCCAGTTAAAATAGTATTACTTATGAGAAAAAATATGATGAAATATTTAATTTTTCAAACTTATACATAATTCAATTCAATATAATAATATGTGTATATCGATTTTCCTTCTACTATTATTTCCTTTGTTAAACTTAAAACTTTTTCGAAAACAGCTAAACTTCTTCACAATGTTGTAATGTAATTTCTATTAACTGAGAAACTATGATATACCTAAAAGTAGCAAACAAATTAAAAGATGTTTTATTAAACTAATATCCATTTTATCTACCACAAACTGCAAAGCATTCAAAGCAAGAAACAGTTTATTTATAGTTTATCCATTGTATATACTATACTTCTATACCATAATCCTATACTGTTCGGAAATATGTAAACAATACAAAAACAGCAATGAATCTACGTTTTATTTTAGATCTTGCGCATGCGCAGTGGACCGTCTTACGTTTTTACGATCTGACACGAGTTTAGAAGTTTTTACCCATTCCAAAAAAAGTGCGCAACGCCGCTAAAGAAGTTTTCACTTCAATCAAGTTAATAATAATATCATGTTCGAGAAGTTTATTGTAAAAATGTATACATTGGCCTATAAAGGAATAGCTTATTCAGTGGAAACAAAAAATATGAACAGCAAGATTGTTGAAAACAGGGTAACATTTAAAGGACCAGCCAAATTTTAAGAGGGTTGAGAATTGATAAAATGTTCAATCTACGATGTGATAAAACAATTTTAAAAAATGCCAATTTTAATTTTTATCTGACGCAAAATACAAAAATGAATGGTTGTAATGTAAAAATATAACGCAATCGCATGCACAGGTTGGTGACGTTATAACTCGTATTAAATACAACGTAGCGTGACAAGTGAAGTATAAACGTGGACTATTTTAAATGAATGTTCATAAAAGCAAATACTACACTTTAGCAATTAATATTTAAAATACACTATTATTTTAGCCTTAACTTCCTTATATTAAAAGTTTTGCCGGTGTTTCAAAAGTAACCCTGTTTATTGGGACGTGAGTGTAAAAATATTAATTAGATACCTTAATTTTTTTTCTGAGGGCTTAAGTTATAGCTCTACTTTGTAAAACAAATATAATTTGTAAGTAAGTATCTTCACGCCTGACCCGGGATCCGAACCCGGGACGACCCCAGAAAAAAATATCAATTTAACATAATGTTGTGAAAATAGTATCTTCACGCCCATATCCCCGAAGCGGTAGGCAGAGACACAACAGGGCACCCACGACTAGCCAAAGACACTAAGTACCACAATGTGATAGGTGGCAGGCCTATCGCCAACCGGGCACATATCCAAACCCAAGCAACGTTTTTTTTTGTTAGAAAATTGGAAAAAACAAATTTTCTTCTTGTTGCCCGACACGGGATTCGAAGTCGGGACCTCATGCAGTCAAGTCCAACACCTGAAATGCTAGACCACAGAAAATAACTATAAGCATACAATTATAGCACAATACAATCCTTGCCATTCACAGTACTGTTGGTTGAGGAGTTAGCACTCACACCTAACTTTAAGTTTAAGTTTGTGACAGGTAATGGTTTGTGTGTAATGAACTTATAGATGTCTAAACCATTACCCGGAAGTCAGCAAATTGAGTACTTTGTGTCATTTAATTAAATTATTTGTCAATAAACTTACTCATCATGTTGCGAAATCATTAGTTCCAATGTGTACGACTGATCCAAGTAATGCTTGGTGATCTCCTCAGGAGTAGAGCCCAGTGGATATTTGTCACATGGAATCTCTGTAAAGTTCATTGCTGCCCCTACCAGTAAACAATAGTATTTAGTTTTGTTAATTGTAAGCTTTAGTTGGAATCTACTAATTTTGGGAATGATACAATTTTCTTGGTGGCAAAATTACAATTTGCTTATAGTATACTGGTCTTATACAGCAAAATTAGGAGGGTGGATCCAAAAGTTCTAAGCTCGACCAAGAAAATGAAAGAAAAGTGGGTCTAAATTTATTTTTATTTTTCGACATAGTCTCCATTTAGCTCAACACACTTCTTTCACCTGACCTGCAACTTGTTTATCCCCTCGAAAAGAAAAGATTTCGGAAGGTTGGCGAAATAGTCGTTTACTGCGACTATCACCTCATCTTTGGTCGAAAATTTCGAGCCACCCAAGTGTTTTTTTAAATTTGGAAATAAATGATAATCCGAGG
>NJDC01000021.1:33981-95499 GCA_002245475.1 Calephelis virginiensis | reverse complement strand
CAAAATCTGTTCGTTATTAGCAAAATTAATGGCATAAGGAAAATACAGAAAACTGGTTATCACTTCGACTGTATGTTTTTAATGTATGTTGAAGTTGGATTTCTCGTTTTTGAAATTGGCTAAAAATGCCGTTGTCAGACGTCATACTTGCTAAAAAAATTAAGTCAATGCACTAAGTCATCACTGTACAAGTTTAACATTTACAGCAAGGAATAGAAATACTCTTGTTACACATTTTGGATTTAAGTGTACGTATTAACGCAATGGCTAAATTAACACTGACACAACAGACTGACACACTTTCTTGTTTCACGGGATCGTGTTGTCTAGTATCAAAGTATTCTAGAAGTCTGTGGTTTGCCCGACGTGTTGTCGAAGAACTCTACCGGTTATTACACAAAATACTATCGCCGAGTGCCGCTGAGATCTCAACAGGGCTATTATTTTTATAACTTTTGCTTTTCTCCGCGAAATAGACATTTTAGTTGTAAACACACTTTTATTGATGCTATTGTTTTTCTGGAGAATCAAGAGCGTGATTGGAATGGAAATACATGATTGCCCATAACTAATACCTGACTGAAAGTATAACGAGACACCTGAAAATTATTATTAAGAAACTCTCAGTTATGATATTACGGAATTTAAATCTATTATGTGCATTCATATTTCATAAAATCGCTAAAGAGTGGAGTCTGCACTATGCAGACGCCACTCTTTACAGGCTGGAAAAAGTGGCTAGTGATATTAACAATCCTGTAATATTGATAATCGTCTCTGTGGTCTAGCGGTCCAGGTGTTGGACTTCACTTCATGAGGTCCCGGGTTCGATTCCCGGGTCGGGCAACAAAAAAAAGAAAATGTGGTTTTCCAATTATTTAATAAAAAAAATGTTGCCCGGGATTGGATGTGTGCCCGATTGGCTTGCCACCTATCACATTGTGGGACTTACTTACTTATTATCTTCGGCTAATCGTGGGTGGCTAAATCACGATTTACACACAACCAGGCTTGTGCCTCAGCCAAACTCTTTTGTGATATGGATGTGAAAATATTTTTTTTTATATTCTTAATCATTTCTGTCTATCTATTAGTTTATATGGGCTTATAAAATTACAGAACTGATTTTTTTACTTTTTGTACTTTTTGAAGATAAACCAAAACCGGAAAACAGACATCTTCTATTTAATGAAAAATTTGTTATTGAAAAAAGTAACTTTGTCAAATTTTGAAGCTGTTAAAAAATACTGATGTTACTTAGTGCTTGAAAAATTTGCAAAAAATGCATTTGAAGAGAAAAAATAAACTTGAAAGACATCTGTCTAGTAAAACAAGGTGGATATTTTAAGGACACTCAAACGACGCTGGGATTCCAAAGTAGCAAGTTGCAAAGCTAGTGAGCTTCAAAGCGCCCTTAAAGAACGTACGTCGCCATTGCAAAGTTCCAAAAAAACTGGTTCACAATGTTTTTGTTTCAGTTTGTTCTATATAGTCTTTTTATGTAAGCACATGGAGAAAGACAGAAAAAAGGCTAATAATATTGTAGCTGAGGATAATGACAATAATTTTGCCCTTTAATAATAATCAGGGTTAGGCTATTCTACTGTAAACCTATAATAGGATCCCCAAAATATAATGTTTTTGGAGGTTCACTCGGGTGTCATTGCAGAAGTCTATTACTCAATTACTAGACTTTCTGGTGGTAAACTATCACAAGCTTGCACAGACAGTAACAATAAACCAATTGGTTTTTTGTTGCCCCCGAAAAATATAAACTCCTCTGGGATACTTGGAAAGGCAAACAAGCAAACGGATCACCTGAACGTAAAAATAAACGTGGCCGTGGGTAATAATAGCGCGTTGCTCCATGTTATAAGTATAAAACCGCTGTGTAGAGTATCTGCCTCTCTGGGAGACAGCTCGTAAGCGGTAAGCAAAGGTTAACTGGGTCATTACCAACAAGACCACTGGTGGTAAAGTGTTGTGCAGCATTTTCCTCAAGTCGAGCAATCTACCGCCTTATATTCTCTTGCCGCTATAATAATGATGCCATGTTCAGAGGGCATGGTAGACTTGGACAATTAGCCTGAAACCCTGTTCGCAGACACTACATGCACCTATGTCGCGCGTGAGCCATGTTTCTTTGTTCGCTGTTGCATTAAATAACCAGCGCCAATTTGATGGTATGAAGTTAACTTTCATGTGTAAGTATATTTAAACATGTTTGCACTGACGATATGATAGTAGAAAAACATGAGCCGGTAGGTAGGTGAGTTGTCGCAAAAATCTTTCGCATCGTCACGGTAGTAATAAACGGACCTTACGCAACCTCTCCTGCTAGAAGTTGGTTGCTAGAAAAGCAGTTTCAATATCTGGGCCATGGTAGTGCTCCCGCTAAGACGAGCCAAGCAAAGCGCAAGGGCACTTCACCTTTTTTTAGAATTGTTTCGTCGTTTTTTTGAACCTTCATAGAGTTTGATGATCATCAGTGTGTCAATGACGAAATCGCTATATTTTAGATATCAACAAATCTAAAGTGTTTGTATGAAAAGGGTAATGAACGTGAAGGAAGCCAGACAGGTTTGTCAGGATCGTGAGGTCTGGCACTCGATACTCTCTGCCTACCCCGTAAGGGACTTGGCGTGAAAATATATATGTATGTATGTATAGAGTTACTTTCTGATGTAACAGTTAATTCATATTCTCAGAATATAATGTCAGTAATAGACTAATTAAACATGCAAAGTTTCGATTGAATAGCTACGAGTATAATACTTTAGATTTATTGATAGAGAAAATTTTAGGCTACTTCTTGAAGTGCTAGAAAGCTGAAATTTGGTATGTTTTCTCCAAATTTTTAAGAACATATAGAGAGGGCAAGTGCTAAAATAAAAAAAATACCTTGATTTAGTATGTAATATAAACTTAGTATACAACCAACAAAAAAATCATAGACTTATAACTTTCACCCCATCTTCTAAAATGGGGATGGAAGTTTGAAGGAGACTTCAAAAAGTTGGGGCACTTCCTGAAATGCTAGAAAGCCGAAATTTGGTATGTAAACCGAAATGTGACCCAGAACTTTGCTATTTTTTATTGCTTCTATTAAATCACAACAGTAATCTATATATATATCTATAATAAAAAGAAATTTATTTATTTGCGGAATATGTGTGTTAATAAAATGTTACAAAAATATTTAAGTAGGTATGTCAACATATTCTACCATATTTTGGTGTGCAAATATTTTAATATTCGTAAAAAAAATATTAAATTACATAAATTTAACTTTAAGCAAATTATTTATATTTATAACCAGTTTAGTTATTTATTACCAAACATTTTATAACTAAAAAAAAAGGATCTTCACGCCCATATCCCCGAAGAGGTAGGCAGAGGTACAACCAGGGCACCCACGACTAGCCGAAGATACTAAGTCCCACAATGTGAAAGGTGGCAAGCCTATCGCCAACCGGGCAACATTTCCAATCCCGACCAACATTTTTTTATTAGAAAATTGGAAAAATCCAATTTTCTTTTTGTTGGTCGACCCGGGATTCGAACCCGGGACCTCATGCAGTTAAGTCTAACACCCGGACCGCTAGACCACAGAGGCGATTTATAACTATAATTAAATTTAAACCTATTTACCGTATTTTACCATCAAAACAAACTCCTCGGCAACCTCTCTGCCTTGAACTACCACCATTTCCAAACCTAGCCAGATAGGAGAAAAAACGGCGAAACAAACTCCTCGGCTACCAAGATAGCTTTAATTGTATTTAGTTAATATTTATTACAAATTTTTTTACTATAAATGCTTTTCTACAAGAAAATCCTTGACACTATAATAAGTTTTCTCTAACAACATGTCAAATACCTTCTACCGAAATCTTATTAATGTTAGGGATTTGAGATCATCAGGAATTTGGTTGTACGAATTAATACGAATGCAGTTAACATTGTTTTTATAAATATTAAGTTTTTTGTTCGACACATGCAATTTCTCACTATTTCTAAAACATCAAATTCCCAACACTTCAGCATTTGTTTTAAACAATTGATAATATTTTTGTACACATACAGGAGAACACATACAAACAAGGTAAAGGTAAAATTTTAAGCGACTTAGAAAGTAGTTTGCATGAATTTAATTGATTTAAGCTACTTAATACTTGTATACCCTTTTTTTCATACTATAAAGGTTCTAATTAAATCTACAGAATTTCCTCAAATAAGGATACCATATTGAAAACAGAAGAAACATATCCATGATAAGCTAAGAGATAAGATGCAATCAAGCCTGCTACTTCTTTTGTTCTTCTCAATACATATACAAACCTATCAATGTTATTGCAAAGAGAGTCAATATGTGATTTCTAATTGCAATATTTATCAATTTTAACTCCTAAGAAGTTGGTGAAATCTATATTCTCTATAGAATTATTATTTAAAAATACATGTAATTTTTTAGTTTTCCTATAATGTGGAAAATCTGGAATTGTTATTTTAGCTTCTAGACATCTAGACTAGTCTAGAAGCTAAAACAACAATTGCAGTCTCTTGATCATAGCCGAGCTCATTAGATATTACTTAATGAATATATAAAAATCAATGCCACTTTTCGTTGTAATTTTATAACTCAAGAACGGGCTCACCTATATATATGTATAGTTTTTGTTCGGACTATTTAGTAGCTGGTTTATGTGAAGTTTGGATAAAGTCGGTCTAGCGGTTTTTCATTTATCACATTTCTTGTAACAAATAAATTCAATAAATGGCGGATCATTTTGTTAATATGTATTTTTCAGTCAAATTCAAACTTTTTTTAGATAGGGATTGTGCTGTCATATTGCAACTTTTTTCAGTTGTTTTTTTCTTTTGTTGTGTTATGTCATTCATGCGGTCATACTTCAGAACAATAACTGCTTTATTAGTTATCATATACGTAGTGAAGCACGTACCGGGCCGCTAGTAATATACATACATACTATATATGCCTAACGTGTCTCCGTTGACAGAAACATTTCAATCAGACAGCTTGCGTAATGGACAATTAACATACGAGTATATGGACGTTCCTCCTCCCGTACGTCTTGCTCAAATTATCAGAAAATTTAAACATTTATTGGCAAGCAATAAACCCCCCGTACTTTGATCTGACATGCTCGGGTTTTCCAAGCAAAAAAAAATAGATAGACAACCCTACAATCGCACCTATATATAGAGATTTGATACATAATGGAGGTGTTTAACAATGGTACAGGGTATCTCCCATGTCTTAATCTGACGCACCTGAGTTACTCCTAAAATCCCCTGTTGGGCTCCCCTACTATTTCTTTAAACTAAAATAGGAAGGTATAGACCCTTTTTTTAAACTATTACATGCTGAATTTGTATTAACTCTATTAATGACACTAGTTTTTAAAACAGCTATTGTTTGTATTTAGCAAATGTCATCTTTGGCTTTTCTATTTTTTATTTAAATTTTGATTAATACTCGATTTGGTGATTATACCTACTCTTAGGTACAATCTTTAGGTAACAATTTGTTTTATATTCCTGATAATCTATTTAATCTTCACATTTATTGGAAAAACACTCAATAAATGTTTTGTGTTTATAAAGTCCATATTGTTCTGTACAATTATTATCTATGTCTAGGAAGTAGGAAGGTACAAGTATTGTAGATATAGTTATAGTTGAATATAGTCACGATCGAAATATCGCCCTAATTTATCGCTCAAGAGCAAAATATCGCCCTGATTTATCGCTTATCAATAAACCATCAAAGAAAAAAGGCAAAGACAGAGAATGGGCTATGAAACCGGCACTGTTGATCAAGAAATATAAAAACGAAGAAAAAAATAAATACTAAAAAAACAAAAACATTTCATGTAAAATGTTGCCAAGACGACCACATACGAGTAAGGTGTGCCCTGTGAAAAGATATCAGATCTCATGTTCAAGCTTCTAAATCTACTCGGCCTGAAAGTAAGGGTCGGTAGAGTTAGGCCATGTAAATTCAGAAGCTTGGCTATACATGAGATCTGATATCTTTTTCACAGGGCAACCCTTATGTGGTCGTCTTGGCAACATTTTACATATATATTAGGTATACTTACCTAAACAATGGTGAAAACTTTTCACTAAACTAATTTTAGGTTATCGTTATTTTCTTTCTATGATACTCGTAGTAATAGAAAAATACAAAACACGTGTGATGCTAGTAGATTAGTTTGTATTTGACAATATTATTCCCCGAAAAACGTTAACTTTGTCACGAGTTGACACATCTAGACTAATCTGACATATCTAAAATTTCCCATTTCTGTTCTTTTTGCTTTATCGGAAGAACATAGTATACACTTTCAATAAGATTAGTTGGTGCTCAGCAGAATTGCCACCATTGCAAAGAAAGTCCTCTTTCTTTACAATGGTGGCAATTGCGGTGTTTCATAAATAACGAGCTGCTGTGCATAATGGTAAGTTTTTAAGTTTCCCATCAGTGGGAGTTTAGAGATGGGCAAGTAATCAGTATGGGAATGAAAGTAAATCTCTTCCGTAAAGTCTGCTAGATATATATCAGACAGAGTCTTATCAAAATCAGTCCTGCCGTATCTGAGATTATTGAAACAAAAATATAGAATGTAAGTAAATTCACAATTTTATTATACGACACGACAAGTTCCACGATGTGATAGATGGCAAAGCCTATCGCAAACCACGTACATATCCAAACCCGAGCAATGTTGGTTTTAAAGGAAAATTTAAAAAAAAAATACTGTCGAACTCATAAAGTTCAAGCCCAATACTGGACCGCTAGACCGCAGACCGCACAATGTATAAATAAAAATAAAAATAAAGTGTGTTAAAGTTTAAGTCAGTAAAAAGTAATTTTATAATGTTTGACATCGTTCGGTCAGTAAAAACATTTTGTGTCAACGTTTTATTCCATTAATTTTGTTAAAAGTAAAAATAAAAGTAAAACGCAAACCTTTTACTCAGTACCAAGTGGACAAGACAAGCTCTTAGCAAGTTTTAATTACTTTACCCCGGAGTCTGTTGTCTTTGTACGACCTCTTTTATTTTGTACGAACCATGTAGTCGGCTAATTTATTTTTCAAGTGGTAACCCTAACATTAAAAAGGTGTAGGTCATACAATAATTAAAACATTGTGACGCGGAAGGCTTCACCGATTCTCATGAAATTTTGTGACCATATTGAATAGATCTGAGAATCGGCTATCATCTATTTTTCATACTCCTAAGTGATAAGAGTGACTCACCCCAAATTATTTTCTAAAATCACGTTAAAAATTAGCAAAACAAAGTCTGCCGGGTCAGCTAGTTTCTAAGTATGTATTATTATCGTTGACTGACACTAATTTATACATATGACTTGCTCCTAACGATTTGTATGTTTATTCAGTGTCATTTATTTATTTACAAGAACTAATTTATACCACAATATTAAAAAAAACAATAAAAAATAATTATGATTATTGCTAGAGTAATCTGTAATTTTATTTTCGGCAACATGTAAGGTGAATTTTTTTCTTCCCCCTGAGAATTTGGATAAATATTAAAAACAGATACAGCTGTTTTCTTCAATTGAGTTTTGATATTGTTAGTCTCTCAAATTGAAATGCCTTTCAGGCACATAATATCTTAATTTTTAAAATTTTTCGATGGGTGCATAAATCAAATTTTCCGCCGCCGCCTTAATCACCGTGTCATGTTTTGGTTCAGCGGATATTATAGCCGGTAAACTTGCACATGATCTAACCTTCTGGTCAAAGAACAGCGATGAACCTATATAAAATGTATGGTGTCAATGTCAGCAGAGGCGTGTGATCGTTTGTAAAATATGTATATCGAAAACTACCTCACTCTCCGGCAGCACTACTGTTATTTGACAATCGAATAAGTTTTAAAACTTTATGTTTTTTTTATAGTGGAAGTTTACTGAAAATGACTAACTATAGGACTCACGATCTTTATTAAAATGAAATTTCGTCATAAATAAGCGTTTTTCTGCACCTGACCGGCTTGTTTCCGCATAGCACAGTATTTTACATTTTAAGTTGACAATTTTCTGCAAGTTTATACTAAGCGTTTATCATATTATAGTCGTTAAGGTTGTAATTACGAGTTTTAATTTTCTTTTGGTTGCGTTTTTTAAGTTTAAAAATAATAAAAACCAACTACAAATGACATGACCCTACCCGGTCAACTTGCTGTACAATACTGCCATACATTTTTATATTTCTTCAATTAAAGGGTAACTACTTCATTGGTCGAAAAGTTTGCGAACACGATCGAAGCAATCGGTACGTATACATGAGGTTGGTTCGATTTCCGGAAAGGCAGCTATTTGATGGACTATGGATGTCTATATTTCATGGGTTTCGGTGTTTATTCAGTATATGTAATTGTTTTTATGCATGTTTTATTCTGTGTAACATTAATTTCAACAGAAGGTAACCAACTTTTATGGCAAGGAATAACTGTCGTTTAGCGACCCCAAAAGCATTATACAAACAAAGATATACATACATACAGATATACATACATGTCGGAAGGTTATGCGCTAGTATACCTATTTTCTAATATCTGGGGTCATCAGTGTCGACGGTGCAACGTGTGGCGCATCCGTTTGTAACGTCGGAAAGTCATGAACAAAGTATAGTTGTGATATTGTGGTCATTAGTACATTTGGAGCCACAGGTGCATAGGAATTCTCGTAGCTTGTTTCGGTCGGTTATCGGGAAGTCATGAATAAAGTTGCTTCGTTAGCACAACAGGTGGCGCATAAGCAAGTAACTTGTTTCTTATTGGTCCGTTTGTCGGGAAGTCATGGATTCAGTTGTCTCATTAGCACAAGAGGTGGCGCATTAGCAAGTAACTCGTTTCTTATTGGTCCGTTTACCGCGGCCACGTGTATATAAACCCTAGCGCAGCCATATTACGGCAGACATGCTTTGTGCACGTCTCTCAGTGTTTGGACCACCGTCTAGTACGGAGGTCACCACTGGTAATAGTCTCCCACTGACAAAACAAAGTTGACAAGGTTGACAAAGAGACACTTGTAGGTCGCAATTGTTAATTCAATTGGGATCTTGGGGCCTAGGATGTGGGTCGTCCAAGGGGTGCATTATTCGGCCGGCGCTCACGTTAAGAGGGGCGGGGTGGAGCCCCCTTTCCCCTTCGGGAGTTTGTGCGTTTGCGTAAGCAAGAACATCGTGACGTGTTTACGTAGTGTTGTCATAGTAGCAGGCTTACTCCAATGTTTCATGGTTTGTTTAGTAACAAATGGGTGTAGGCTATAGTTGTTTGTGTGTGATTGTGGTTATGTTTGTAATCAGTGTAGTGAGTAATTACGTAGCTACTATATTGTTTATAATTATGATGAGGTTTACGATGTGGTTGTATGACAAGATCAGGTTTACGGCTTTACCTACTAGTCCCGTAGTTCCTGTTTGGTCCGCGATTGTGTGATATCTCTCCGACACAAAGATAAACAAACATAAACACACACAACCATAAACAAAGATTGTTGTACAAAGATATTATAGCTTGTCTTCATTCTCAGGTTTGGATGGAAAGCTTCTACCAGCGTAGCTAGTTTAATCAGCCCTTGTATTTTGCAAATCAGAAAATGTCAACCAGTATTTTGATGTATGGCTACAGCGTGCCCACGAATATCTTCGCCAGTGGACTCCATTTTGAGACCTCAAAAAGATCCTAATATCATGAACGGGAGACAATCAAGTCAGTTGCCAAAGTTTGATTATACTTTATATTCTTAAATATAGATTCAATTAATTTTCTTTTAATTTTTAATTTATTTATTGGTAGAATTTAAATATGTTTCATATGACAACCGCAAAAACATTTATACTTTTACAGGAACTCAAGTGTAAATAGGCTGTGTCGTTTGCTACGTCGCTAATCGAAGGCACCAGTTTACACCTTAGCGTTGTGACAACGAAGCAGTGCCAATCTAAAACTGAATTGGAAAATTGAATGTTTGTTTTGGTCTGAACCACCGCAATTCAATCCCGCGGATTGTGGACAAATCCAATTTCCCCGCGCCAATAACAGACACAATAACTAGTGTTCCGATAAAGAAATCAAATATGAACTTGTAGAGTATTAACAGACTCTGCAATCTATAGGTACAAGTACCTACCAGACTGTGATTGTAACATATTGGCGGTTGTGGTTCAACTTTTTTGTAATATCATACATGCATATTCTTAATATATTTTCTTTCATCGTAGAACTAATGAAAATAAGTCAACGTTTTCCAACAAACTTAAGGCCCCATACTTAGTCAGCCAGAAGAGCCAATCAGCGCACTCCCCCGTTCCATGATTACTATGAAATATTGCGCTCTAAAGTAAATGTCTTAAGCGACAAATCACTATTTTTGACACTATAAAAGTAATTTGAAAAAAAGTATAAAAACTGGAACACTTATCTTTTAGGTATAGTACTTATCTATGTTTATGTTAAAACTGGTCGCGATATTTTCATAATTGAAGTAGATAGTTGGGTTTTGCTTTCAAAAAAGGGTTAACTTTTTGATTTTTTGCTATCGAGCAAAGTGAAATGAATCGTGTTTTGGAAACACTAGTCTTATAAAGCATATTAATGTTAATCTTGAGTATTTTTGTCACCAAGATCCATGATTGCTTTGTATGAAAAAAACATCATATTGCTGACGTATTTTAGCATACATGGACCCGTACTCTATCAGTACTTATTAATTTATATTATACTTAATTAGTTTTCCGCGACAGTAAGGAATCCCATGTGAACTTTCAGAGTTGGGTAAATACTAATTTCTTCATATATTAGGTTGTATATACATGGGCGCCGGCAGCATGGTGCAAGGGGGTTCAACTGCACCCCCCGTCCGAAAAGAAAGTAGATAGAAAAAATTACGTGACTGAACTTGCGGGAGAATAATGCTTTTCGAGACTATATATGTATGTTTGTGATCGTATGTAAATATGTATGTTGCTTTACATGTTTATTTCGATGTTTTATATTAGTTAACAGTATGTATAGACGGAGATGCAACCACCTGAAAAAAGATACTAGGTATAAATATGTAGACGTACATATACACATAACATTGTATTTGACTTACGAGAGTATAAAACTTACCAGAGGATACATTACATTAAAATATACCTAGCTATTGTTATAAAATATTTTTTGTAAAACGTACAGAAGTTGTAAACTATTCCATTGATATTAAATAGAAAAATTACACTAAATAATGCTAAGTACCTTCTACTTCTACCTAACTAGGGTAGAAGTTTTCGAACAATTTTTTTTTAGGGCAAAGAGGATTAGAGTCAGTTTTGTTTAGTGCTCTTTGTGAATAGATTACGTGCAGAACAAGTAAAACCTAATAAAAACTAGCTTTCATTTACAGAATCTTAATAAGTTTCAAATCAAAGCAACACTAACAAATTTATTTCAAAATAATGATAATTTGAATTGTCAGTAGTCAGTGTCAGCATATTAAAATACTTAACTGTAGCAAGTCAACACGTGTGCTGCTGACAGTTTGCAGATTAAAACAATTTAGCATTTCGCAATCGGTGCTTTATTAGCTACGATGTTTATATGGAAATTAATTTAAACGCCAGTATTTTATTTGTTTGTTGTGTCTGTTTTTTATTAATTATGTTTAATTATGTATACGATATACTTAGGCAGTGTACATATTTAAATAGATTTATAAATAGATATATAGAAATAATCATATTATTTCATAGAAATTCACTTTAAAAGGTTGGATTAAACTGAAGCTTTACACAAATATCAAGGGTCAATATTTAATAAAAAATGACAGATTTACACGATCAAAATCTTTACTAAACTCACAATTTTCCTTTTAGAGATTCTGTCGTTTGCGCAGCTGTAGCTTTAATAGTTAAAGCTACGCAAAAACCATCTGCGACAAAATTACTCCTCTTTAAACATTCTATAAAAAAATCAGCAATGGCATACAGCTATTTTGTAAGGTTGAAATAATTTGAATTTGTTGATTTTTTTTATAAGAGGAGACAAACGACCATGAAAGATGGAAAGTGATCACCGTCGCACACGGACATTTGCAACACTAGGAGTAAAAAAAAGTTGCAAGAGATGTGTCGTCTTGAAATACTGTTTCGCTTTACTGAGCATACCAAGTTTTTAGAGGCTATTTTAGACTTCCCTCCAGATGACCACGAAATTGAACATCACTCAAAATGTAAAAGTCGAGTATACCAATGCAGGCAGTTAGGGAAACGCCCTGAAATACGACACGAGGAAATGCGACAAAGGGAGTCATACAAGCGGAAAACGTGCAAACTTGTTTCTTGCTATGGTTAAATTGCACCAGATTCTGCTAGTCCCATTACAAAATTTACAAAGTCATAGCATATGCCTACACTACACCACGCGTGCCTTACGTACACGTAGCAGAAAGTTGCCTTCAGTTTTTCGTTCGCAATTGCATGTGACGGCCCCTTTTATACTTTAATATTGATCTGAGGATTCAAATAAAAATTATCTAACGCGACTTGGTACCTAATGAAATATCTTGAGTAGGTTTTTGCAGTTTTACTGTACCTAATTATTGAAATAGGTGCGTACTAAGAAATAATGTACAAAAACGGGTCTTTGTATTTCTTGCTTACTGTCTGTTTCTCCCACAATATTAGCAAGCCATATGGACAGGATCTTGGCAACATTTTACGTGAATTGGCAACATTTTATATAAGATAGTATTGTAATATTATGTTTTATAAATTACAAAAGAGATTTATTTTTGAAGTATGCAATAATAAATCTACAAAGAAGTAGTAGCAACATATTTAAATTCTGAAATAAGTAGTGTAGCTTTACTGGCTGCTACGCCAGAGTTTTGACCGTCTCAGATATTCTTTACAGAAATCTGTTGAGGTTTCGTGCTTCGCCATTATGAACGTTCTCAATGAAATGTAACATCGCTTTAAGTTTTCGAGGTTCCGCGATTACGAATGTTCTCAATGAAATGATTCTTCATAGCTTACTTTTATACTCAGTAAATCTTAATTTTTACCATGACGAACACAATTGAATACAATGCTTCCTTCGAAGATATGACAGCCGTATGACAGTCCAGAACTGCATTATTCACATAGGTACAGCTCAAATTACTCGCTAATTTACTCTTGACAGCGTTCTCCGATATCCAATAACATAGGCATTGAACGTTAAGTAGATTCCATTGCCAATTCAATCATCTGGATCAAGTAGGTATTTATCCAAGCACTGAACTAAATTATGCCGGTACAATATAACATGCATTCGGGAAAGCTCCGGGGCCAATATGGCCGACTTAATCTAGTTACGCATACGCGCGACGTTTACTAACACTTCAAAGGAGGTCTTAATGATTGCGCTATGTCAATACAGTTAATAAACTAGCTTCTGTTTGTGGTTTTGACTGCATTCTTATATACACTAATAAGACGCAAAATAGTTATGTGAGGGTTTTTGTTATTATTCCTGTCAGTTCGTCTCGTCGATTATCGTCGATATTACTAGAAACGTACCTAACATTTTTATGTTTAAATTTATTTTATTGAATTGTTAAGATTTAACAAACATTTTTACATAGGTTTTGTTAAATAGATGTATGTAGTTATAAGTATGATGAGAGACATCTTCGTTAAAAATATAAGATTTATTGAAACGCAGGTAAAAGTCTTGTATCCACTAAGATTGTGTGCTTTTATTACTATTTTTCTTCATAATAATCTTAATCAAATATGTGTAAGAATTGATTCTCCATACGAACTTTCGCTCCCGATCTCGGATCTTTACCCATATTTAACACTATTTTTGACAGCATGATAGAAAAAAAATATTTTCATATAA
The DNA here is from genome assembly GCA_002245475.1 of Calephelis virginiensis. Taxonomy (NCBI): domain Eukaryota; kingdom Metazoa; phylum Arthropoda; class Insecta; order Lepidoptera; family Riodinidae; genus Calephelis; species Calephelis virginiensis. The sequence goes on along the minus strand of NJDC01000021.1, from coordinate 81,567 downwards.
TATGGTTGGAATTTATAATAAGTTCAGAAGTCAGGTGGAAGTCAGCTTGATACCACTGCACAAGTATGTAATAGTGTAGAAACTAAACCTGTTTTATAAAATAAATACCTACGCTCCATTGAAATCACTTTTAATGTTTTAGACATTGTTTTTTTTTCGGAATATTACAAAAGTACTAATATGACTAATCAATCGAATTATAGTAACTTAACAAAATCTGAAAGAATTTTCCAAATCGGACTAGTAGTACCTGCGATTAGCGTGTTCAAGCAAGCTAGCAAACAAACAAAGAAACTCTTAAGCTCTATAATTTTAGTATGACGCCATGTCATTTTTTGATTGGAGAACCTGTTATTACAGGGCGTTCATCAAGGAAAAGGTTGCAGTGCTGAAGTTAAAATTACCATATGTTTCCACTAATGTTATACAAAAATAAATTTATGTATATAACCTAAATAGTATGTTTTCTTAGTTAAAATTTTAGTGAGATGTTACTTTACGGCACGGAAATAGGAAAACACTGATATATAATATACTGATATATAATACTAATAATATAATAATAATTCGTTAAAACATAGTTTTTAATTTTTTTTTGTTAGTAAAAATCAAGATATCAAAAAATCAGAGAAGTAAAGTGCTTGAAAAATGTTAACACATATCATTACCGTAAAATAAAAGCTACTTCCAGAAGTGGCCATCGGTTTTGTTTCTTGGTCCATGCTCCTATGTAATTGCCTATCTATCTATCTTTTGCGTAAATTATCACGGAGTCAAAGGTGTCACTGACATTTTTGGTTACTCGTTACAGAATTGAAATTACTGTAACTTTTAACTCTTTCTTCGTTCCGTATCCGTGCAAGCAAGGCACCTACCACTAGCAGTAGTCACATATCGTCAACCTGGCTTTAAAACCAATCCCGAGTAACGTTGTTTTATTGTAATTTTTTTTGTCAAAGATAATATATACCTACCTACCTATGATAGACATGCTGGAGAAAATATGTAACAAACTCATGGCAATAGGAATTCGTGTAGCTGTTTTGTTTTCTGGTGGGCTCCAATTGTCGTTTTCCGCAACTTGCTGCCATTTTTACTTGAAACAAGTTGTCTTTGTTGTCACTGTCATAAACAAGTCTTCATTCAGGCTGATTATAAAGCTGACTTAGCAGAGTAAATCGTATTCAAATAAATTATTATGATAGTGTAAAAACAATTCGTGTCGCCACAGTCATTTCGAGTGAGATCTTTCGAGGCGGCCAGGATTGCGATTGAACACAATCCCATTATGCTCGTACACCCTTATGTTCTCTGAGCTTATCTTGGGCACTTCAAATATAGGAGACAAATAAATTGTCGCTATTATTTTAAAGCTTAAAAAATCCTGTAACACTTAAATTAGTTGTCCTGTAACGATATGCCCCAATTGGTGTTCTATTATTGTCTTAACACATAACAAATAGGAAAATTATTGTATTGAATGTATTTAACATTTTGCTTGACAGTTGGATAGTTGATAAACCTAATTCTGCAAGATCTTTTAAATCTATCTCAAGTTGGCAACTTAAGTTGGTACTATTAACATGTTTGGAGACTTGTGGAGACATATATTTCTTATTTAAGTAACATAAAAAAGAAGGAACAAACGAAAATGTCTTTGCTTTAGAGAAATGCCTAATTGGAAGATAGCAAAATGTTTTTTTTTAAATTATAAACCAAACGCAAGAGCAATTAACTGTAAACAAGGTACATACGTACTCGTAATATAGCGGTAGTGGTTCGCTAGAAAAATAAGATAAGTATATTGTTTTCTTATTTTATGGAATATTTTTCTCACTGCCTGACTGAACATAGTGCGTGCCTAATGAGGCGAGATACGATACATTCTTATTACCGCGAACCAAACATATCCGTTAGTCAGCACTATGGAAAAGGCGTAATGATACGTGAGCTTATCTATATCATTTGCGTACTAGCGTATGGCCGCGTCTTTGCTCACGTAGAATTAATATAAATATTATAAATGCGAAAGTTTGTAAGTATGGATGTATGGATGTTTGTTACTCTTTCACGCTCGAATGGCTGAACGGATTTGTCTGAAATTTGGAAGACAGATAGATTGTGACCTGGATTAACATATGGGCTATTTTTAATCGCACACCGGGTTTCTGTGAAAACGTGGGCGAAGCCGTAGGTAGCAGCTAGTTAAAAATATACATAACAATTTGTCAAATAGTCCGACGACGCTTATTTCTTTATTGTCAATTTGTTACACGTCATATAGAGTATGAGAGCTAAGAACAAAAAATGTTTTAAGATCAAGAGCGTCGTAGTGAGTAACTTATCCCAATCCTGAAAGTAAATAGTATTTCATCAAAACCATTCTATTAAAGAGTGGCGATTGCTTTAAATGATATATTAACGAGGTTGTTTAAGGCTGAAAGAAACTTGGAGTAAACGCCCAGTTTCCCCGCTTCATCCAGCAGGACAACGCGAATTTTCATTAAAATTTAGATTTAGGTTTTGCAGTTGCTCTTCTAAAAAGTTGGCTTTATGTCGTTGGCTGCGTTGAATGTTTATTTTAATAATTATTTTAGGCAAGTTCCATTAAACTACATTTTCTCTTTCCTGGTAAAATTTTCTTACTAAGTGATGATGGTAAAATTATCAACCTTCAAAAGAATGTAAAACCACGCAATTTGTCTAAAGTGTAAAGTTTGTGAAGTTAGGGCTTTTAGAGTTGGAGTGTGTAGAGTTAGAAGCTAGCCTCTATATGACATTTGTCTACTTTTTGAAAGTACAAGACATACGGTTATGTTTTGGCCACATGTTACATGAAAATGTTGATGGAATGTAATTGGTAAAATCATTTTCACTTTTACATTAATTGTTAAATACACACTATGCTGGGGAAATATTGTGATTAGAAACAATATTCGGTGTAATACCACCGCGACCGAGCAAACTCTGCGATCCCGAGATTTGTTTACTGTGGATACCCGTTGATAAGTAAACATGCTTATTTTGTACTCGTAATGTTTATTTGGCAAGTTTCAAACTATATGAACCAACTTACAAGAATTACTAACTTGACCCATACTTAGTATATTAATGCCTTCAAGTATATAATACAGCATAATTTATTATCGTTAATCTAAACTAATTGCTTCCTTAGCACTTTAGTTTCTACGCTCTCTACCTTATTTTTCGTAATCAATCCCATATAGAAGGAGGTTGGCAATGCAATGCAATGCAATGCAATTATTTTTATTATTTTTGTATTTTAATATTTATTACGCGATTTAGCACTCGGTATATAGCGAAAAGATTTTCATGGTTCCGAGTTTCCAGGTGTTTGGTGGTGGTGGTGGCCGAGCCGGTAGACTTATGCAATTAGCCTAACACCTAGACCACAGGACAGGGGCGTATATTTCAAGAACAAGTAGTTCTAAATAGTTTTCAATAGAAGAAGAAATTGTAGGTACACTGTACTGTACTGATATTTCACTGTGTTCACACTTCCTTCCCTATCTGTCGCCAGTCTTTCCTATCATAAAATAAAATTCTGAGTAGGTAGGTTTAACAAATTTGAGGCACCACTAAGCCGGGACGGGCGGTTCCACCTGCTCTTAGTATTAACAGATAGTGGAAAAAACTGTAATGACTGTACCAGGAAAATACATTTGGCGAGGAGCCTAAAACATTTTTTTGAAATATGGAAGAAACGTAGTGATCAAAATTACATCAAAATTATTTAACGGTCTATCGATTACTTTCAGTCGAAAGTCTCCACTTATACCGGTGTCGAAGAAACATTAAAAAAAGACTGGAAACCAAAATATCTCCAGCAATGCCGTTGGAAATAGTGAAATTACTTCAATTGAGGGCATTGGGAAGATCCAAATCTAACTATTCTCTATGTTTTTCTAAATTTCCACACCACTCTACACGCAAATGTTTTTGTTCTTCATTTAAATCATGCGGTAGGTATTCATCAAGTTCATAGTTTCCGAACCTACAGTTGCTCATGCGAAATGCTTTAGCACTTGACCTATTTCAATGCCTAATTCGATACAAATTTGCTAACAAGTATTTTTTTGTCAGTCTTAATTAGTTGGCGTATCTACGGTATCGATATTACATTCAGTAACCACGGTCGCCGGCCGACCTTCACGTTTATTGTCATAGATATGATCCCAACCACGTCTATATTCTCCGGACCACGAATACAGAGAGCTACGAGTGGGTGGTAGGTGGAGCTGCTGTTGGTAAATCATCTACACCAGCCTTTCCCAAAGTGGGCGATAACGCCCCCTTGTGGGCGCTGGAAGCCTAGAGGGGGGCGGTATAAATCTTGAAAAAAATGTTTTTTTTTTAACTAGGCGCAACAAATATGATATTGAGGTTATTGACAAGAAAAAAACGAGGGGGGGGGGGCGCTACAAAACAACTGATTTTCAAAGTGGGCGTTACATGAAATAAGTTTGGGAACCTCTGATCTACACTATAATGTTAAAAAGGAAATATTTGATTGTTTGAGTGCTTGTTTGTATTTAATAGTTGTAGTAGTTTTGCAATATAAATATTTTACCATTAGAAGCAGATATTATCGCCTAAGAACATAGGCTACGTTATTGCTTTGAGAAACCAGAAATTTGTCCACTCGTGTGGAGCCGGGGCAGGCTGCTAGGTATAATATTTGTAAACGTATAGTTATCTTACTAGTCTGTGATTTGTAGCGTCCCCCGCCAAATTATAATACAAATGACATCACACACTAGTAAGAAAATTAAACGTTCAGACAGCCATCTGGGGAACATCGGTGTTAAACGGTATACAAAAATTTAACACGACATCTAACTTTTTTATTTCTCTTTTTAATTACACCTACGCTGAAGAAGCTAAGAAGCTACCTATACAGCCATGTTTTTTAATTAAAAAAACAGACAGGCTATTCCACTTTTTTATTAATTCTATTGAGATTATTATAATAAAAAAATAATGATTTTATTTATATGCCATTTATTTTCAGTCAAAGACATTTCAATAATGCAATTCATGAAATAAATGTAACATGATGTCTAGAACAATGCTGTTGCTACTGAGATGCTTTGCACACCCGGAATTTTCGTGACCTGTAAAAAATATTGCATTAAAAAACTCCATCTGAGAATATAAAAATAAAGTCATTAAATGACTCAGTATCTTCCGTTGAGTTTCACCATCGAACATCACGTTAAAATCAAAGATTCCGTGCGCATCACTTTGATGCTTAGCACTTTATGATTCTGAAGACATTTTTTATCTTCTACGGCACTTTTGTGGAACCAGTTGCAATGGTGGTATTACCTAATTGATTACAGACATGGAAATTTCTAATAAAAGTAGTTATTGCTTAAGGCCTGTAGACAGTAACGCGTCTGTATGATCTCTCGTGGGCCAGTCGTGAACTAGCCCAAGACCTAAGTCCCACAATGTAATAGGTGGCAAGCCTGTCGGCAAACGGGCACATGTCCAGTCCCTTTTTGACATTGGTTTTATCAGGAAATTGAAAAACACATTTTTTTTGTTGCCCGACCCGCGATCGAACCCGAGACCTCATTAAGTCGAAGTGCTACATCGGACCGTTAGACCACAGAGGCGATAGTGTACGAGTATGAGTTTAAACTTTAAGTTTTAAACTCCAAAATTAAACCAACTACATACCAACTTCCCCTTTATTAGCAATTTTATTAAGACATTGGTGAACCGGCAGGGTATACGAATGATCAATGTGATGTTTTCTTGGAGAAAAGTATGATTAAGGTAAATATATAAAAACATAACAATTTTTTAACAAAATAATTATAATAATAAATATGTTTACAACAATTGCATACACATAGAATAAGGAAAGAATGACATATAGAAATAATGTTACCTAATTTAATGCGATAGCCATACTATCTAGATACGAAATATATTTACCTGTTTCTTATGGTTCAACGGTAGAAGTCTGATGCCCAGTTTAGTTTTTAACTAAACTATAATATTGCACAAGGGTACACAAGTTTTATGTAGTGGATAATAAAACAACAAAACAATACCTTATGCTATCACCGATTAAATCAAGCCAAACATTTTTTATTTAAACAAAAATTTGAAATTTTAACAATTTTCACTTTGAATCAAAGAATATAAATACTCTTTAGCAAGACTTATGCTTATGACTTTTATTATGCTTTGACTTTTGCGTCAATCAGATTTTAGCATAGAAATAGGAATACATATCATTGAATTAAACATAAATACGAGTATACTTAGAGGTTAATGGATTTTAACAAATTTTAACGTTTAGATTATATATTTTTTGGTTGTTTTATTTGTAGTTTTTGGTGTACGATTCGATATGATACGATAGATTTTTTTAAAATTTTCATGACCTGGCGTGAATGACATCTCCAAAATTAAAAAAAAAGCAGCTGCACCAATTCTGACAAAATTTATTACGTGCAAAAACTAAGTATAATACACACCTGCTTTCTTCTTCAAATATAAAGGGCGTATAGCTAAAGACATATTAGAGTTACAAATATCATGACATAGTATTTTGGCAAAGAAAACGAGCTTAGCAACAGCTATGTTCCATTGTTATCGAACAGTAAACAGTAAATTTGTCAACGTACAAACAAAGTATGCAGTGACATAGAGGCGTTAGGCGTTATGCCTAAAAGTCGAGAAAACTACCTACTTATATAAAGGAGCCTTATAGGAATTAATATGAATATGGGCCGAAATAAATAAATTGCTAGGTAAAACTGTATAAAATAAAATTTGTATAATAGTAAAAAGTGTGAAATAGTAAAAGTGTTTAGAAATTATAAATTCACCACAATAATATGCATATGATTATAAACAAATATACGCAATGATAATAGTCTAAAAACAATTGGAGCTCATTGAAGCCACACAGATACCAAACGGGAAGACGCCAAAATGGGTATTGGGTATATTTCTAAGATGTAACATACTTTTAATTAAGATGTATATTTCCATATTATATAATTTTATTTTACAGTAAATGTCAGTGTACTAAACTCGAAGTTTTATTTTGTTTGTCAAACTGGGATAGAATAATAATATAAAAAATTCTGTATGCCGGGTGAGTCTTACTATAACTAACCAGCCCAGCGGTTTTAATCACATACATATACATTTATTATTTTCAATGCTTTACAAAATTTCGACCTTTACTACAAGACAAGTTATTTGCAACACTATCCCTTATAAAACACCAACCGTTGTTATCAATGCGAAATTTTTTTTTAATATTTTGACAGACGTCATGACTAACTTTTACAATATTTAAGAGTTCTAAGCCTTTGATAGTCTCTGGATTATTTAGAAGTCTTGAGAAGTCATGCTTTTGTATCATAATAACATGGTCCAAATAGGCTTTAGAAATGCAAAAACGTTTACTAATTGTTGTTTTACCAAGTGTGGCAAGTGTACATTATACTTTAATCATCCAAATCTTAAACGAAAACAAAATATGAGTTCTTTCAACAATATTCTGCTCGGTGCTGTCTACTTGCGTAAAAAGGTTCATTCTGTTGTTCTCTTTAGTGCGCTCATTATTTCCTTACCACTGACCCTGTTTCCGCGTTTCAAATACGATAGCCTGGAATGTTACCTCTTTTATGGAAAGAATTGGTATGAAAATAAAATCCGCTAGCAAACACGGAGTGTTTTAAATTTTTAGAAATGTTTATCATCATTTGCTTTTAGGGTGCATTATATCCAACATCTTTTATTCCTTGTACTAACCTGTTTTGCGGTTTCGAGGGTGTATTTCTGTAAACTTTTACATACACTGCTGACTTAATGATTAAAAAAAAAACTCAAATGGCTTGTTTATACCTATGGTCGAGTGGCTTGCGTACACGCCTAACTACATCGAACAAACTCGGGTTCGATTCCCGACGGGGGCAGGCATTTGTGTGATGAACATTTAGATGTCTAAATTTCCGAGTCTGGGTGTTTATTAAATTTATTCTGGTATCTATTTAAGTATTTCTATGTATTAATATCGTTGACTAACACCCATAACACAAGCATATTATTTGCATACTTTGGGTTTAAATTCAATTTGTGTAACTTGTCCAGAGATATTATTATTATTATCATTTATTTTCTCTATTTCTTGTTTTCTACGTTTATTATTATTATTAAATAATATTTAGTGCCATACATAATGATAGGAGTGTACTGAATGGGTATACCAGTGGGGCTATTCCGTATGTTTTTAGTGATCTTCACTGGGTAGTGTATAGCAAATAGCTGTCAAATGACGTGTTTTGTATTTGCTATCTCCATTGTATTTTTGTTGGTCACTGGAGATAGCAAATATAAAACACGTCATTTGACAGTTATTTGATGTACACTTGACCCAGTGATCATCACTAGAAAGATAAAGAATCGAAACAAACGAAATACCGAAACACTTATTTTTGAAACTGTGAATGTTTTTGCGACACATGCCAAAAACATTTAACATGCAATTTTTTTTAAACGTTTAGAAGTAAAATTGAATTCCAAGCAGTTTAAATTGTTAGCTGTTTTACTTTTGACAATGCGCTAATCAGGTTATCCTGTAACCGGTCGTCACCGGACGTAATTGCATCCGTTTCAGACGATCTAAATTTGTCACTCTCACTTTTATTCAGGGAGGACATTACTAACGAACTGAAATTTAATTGATAAAATAGTGATTAACTTATACTTAAGTCTTGCTATTGGCGTTGTCAAAGTCCCCTTTAATAGCTCAAGTTACTATTTCAATTAGTTTGATTTAGCGTTTTTCGCCCAGTTTTATCAAAGGTTGGATTTCACTTACAAATGAATCATCGCTGTACAGGTTGTTGATAATATAACGAAAAGTTCTGAGGTATTTTGGGTACATAGCAGACTTCAAAATCCCTTTCACAGTTTTTGTCGGTAGTAAGAGGTTACCAATTTAGCAGATTTTTAGCCCGACATGTATAGCGAACTGCAAGCATCAATCCGTGCGCTCCGAGCAGTAGGTACCTACTATGCGGTTAATACATATGCAATGAAGAAAATTATACTTCTGCTTATAATCAGTCTCTTAATCTAAACCGAATCTCTTTATAGCACACAAGAAAATGCTTTATTTAAAAACAGGTGTAGAAAAAATAGATTTTGTTGCAGATACCTAGTTTAAACAATTTCACGATTACGTATCTGCCTCAATCTTGCTTGCTTCGTACAAAAAAGGGTTCGAAATAGCCTCCACCAACTCGCTAACAGATTCGTGCACGACGCAGTGACTCTGAATGGAGCCGAGATGTGATGTGGAATGTTGTCTAAACTCTAAACGTGATTCCGTAAAAGCACTTTGAATCCTGCGGTTCATAGTTTAAGTAGTAGGGCACTAACCAACAAACATTTTGTTTCCACATTTCATTGCTGTGTCATGTTGGTTTTGTACCTGTCGGCAGTACGAAACAAGACAATTTCTATCAGCTGGTAGTAATGCTTACACCTTATGAATGTTGTATGCTCGTTGTTGATATCTGTGTAAAGCTTAATGTACGGTCCATAACGACATACAGGTTTTGTACCATCTGCGAACTAAGCGAACTACTCGAGCCATCGCACGAACATGCCTCTAAACCCGCATTTTGCAGCACAACCGCTAGAATATTTTCTTTCAGTCGTTGTCTCATGGGTCTTCCAGCTCCTTCCTGCACTGGCACTACAGGCCAGTTATCCAAAACGCGTTGGTATGTACGAGTTACGCAGCTGTCTGCTGGATGACGAGCATTAGGATAATTCCATGTAAACGTGAAGAGCTCGCTGTGCATTACGCTGAGCTTCAACATAACACATGATCATTCGTCCGTACTCAAAAGCACTAAAACGCTGGTCTTCCAAAATCACTAGTGTCTAACAGACACGTACTTATGAAAATAAAAAAAACTACTAATAACGACTAAACTTTAAGCTAGAAAATCATGATGATAATTCACGAACTTGTTTTTAGGCCGGAGTTTTCCATAATATGTTAACGGCGCTATAATCGCTAGCGTCTCTGTAAATCATTTGCAAAGAGTAAATTAACTGTCCATAAAGGAAAAGAGAAACCTCTTTGCCGATTTCGGAAACCTATGGAAACTACCGCTATCTGGTGACTGATTAATTATACTAAATATGTTAATGTGAGTGTATATTATATTCACACACACTAAGAAAAATATTTTTTTTTATTTTCGTGCTATTGTAAGGCTACGCGCACACTGGTGACTAAGTTATCACCACAACAGTACATTTTATCTTTATCATGTCAAAATTTTATGCGAATACGAATATACTGTCACGGTGATCATCACCAGCACGCATAGCTACACCACATCGTCTCAAATTAGTCACGTCGTTTTATGAAACGTTCACATTGATTTTTCGTACATTTATGTTAAATATTATAAAAAGAATTAAATATGCATGAAGCTTATTTTGTCTTCTTCTGTATAATATACGTACGTAAAATGAAAAAGTTGAAAATTTTAAACTTACGCAGTGTGCTTTTAAAAAAAATTAAATGAAACATAAAAGCATGTGATGAAGTTTTAATTTATTACAAATTTACATTAAATATCGTTTATTCTTTGATTTACCTACTGTTTTTCCTGACATACAATATTGTTTGCATTTAAAATCAATTTATATAAAACAAAGTGGTAAATCGTGTTAGCTGGATATCTATTTTGAAAAGTTACTACCCATGAGCTATGACTTATTGGGTGCATTTGCATGTAAGCACCTAAAAGACACAAAGTATATTAATAATAAGCAATTGCCGCTTTCCAACAACGCTTTCCCCGTGTTGGTCTGGGCTTCTTTCAAAATAGACCATCTGTCTTCCTGTCAGGCAGCTCGTGAAAGGCGAGCATAGGCTTACCATCACTAACACCGTAACATCTCACTAGGTGATAGAGTTTCGTAGCGACCACCACCTTACCTATTCCTGCCATCATAACGTCGTTCGGAGGATAAACTAGCTGGTAAAAGTAAAAATATTTAATATTAATATGGAATTATGGACTCTGGACTAATCAACCAAAAACGGAAGCATCACGCATATGTAGCTATATTTAAATACAATAAAAAAGAAACCTCGCAAAGACGTTTTGAACTTTCAGACATTCGTTAGCCAACCACGTTAAAATTTGGCTTAGCAGAATTTTACTCGAAGGGCAGTCAGAAAATAAAATTGGAACTGATATACTTTAATGGAAGTGAGTGTCTTTTTAAAAAGTTCTCCCAGGAGGCTAAATAATCTACAGATGCGGGCGAAGGCTGGTCAATATATTGATGAAGGTATTTATGTAATAAAAAACTTACTAAGTTCATCATATCCGAAATCACACCTCGAGTTTAGTTTTCCAACCATATATTTTATCACCATAAAAAATATGGTTATATGGTATGGTATGGTATGATATTGTATGGTGGTTGGTACAAAATTATAAACACAACATTAAAAGCAACAAGAAAATAGCCACAACAAACTTAAGAATATGAAATAATAACAAAAAGATAAAAGAGAAATTTTAAAATTTAACAATTTTCGAAAATGTCACATTTGACAAGAAACTTTAAAAAGATGGGTGCACAGAACAACTATAAGTACTCCGATAACAAATCATACACATTTTGTGGGACCGAAATATCTTAGAGCGCCATCTCTTGGTTACTTGTGATTTTGGATTATTATTGAATACATTTGTACACGTGACGATTTGTTTTTTTTTATGATATATGTATTTTTTATTAAATAATATAGTTTTAGAAATTACTGTCAATCAAGAAAGTATTTAGCATGTCTTTGTATACTTGTTTTTCTTTCGTTTTTTAATATTTTAGATAGTGCATAATTAACCTAATTAAATGAAAACTTTCTTACCGTCTTAATAAAAAAATCTATTTTAAGAAAACAACAAAAAGGCTAAATATCTTTATTTGGTAATAATTTCTGAATCATAACATGATGTTTGTGGTTTAAACGTTATAGAAAAAAACATGGTTTTAAATACCATCGATTTTAAACTAATAGTTAATGCCTATATAGATATTCGGTAACCAATTTTTTTGAGTGAATGATGTACAGAAAATCGTCCTTATCAACCTGCCTCCATCTTTAAATATTTACACCTGTTATTATTATGATATTGAAAATAAAAAACTTAAGGTTATTTAATTTTCAAGAAGACCATTGGTGATGTACGATATATGCATTTGTGTTTTGAAGATCGGCGTAGATTTATAAGTGTGGGTGTTTATTAAATTTATTACAGTCATCTCTGGTATTAGTATCACCGGCTAACCCGATATTGTGGGGTTAGAGTTTGTGTTATTCTTCCAGAGATAATATTATTTCTTTATATATCAGTCTGTGTTTTTTTCACTTTTTTACTGTTATTTGGTATAGATTACGTTCGGTAAGTTACGTATTGAAATCTACGACACTTTTGGTCTAAAAAGTGTTTTCAAAGTTTTTATACGAATAATTTACAGCGACAGTAGCGAGTATAAACTTGACAAGACGTAAACTCATGGTAATGGCTCTGTATCGCAAATTGCAAAATGTGTACTTTTAAAAATTATTTCCGAATTTAGCAACATTTTTTATGAGTTTCACTCCATCTCTCAGGTCCCATAGAAATTAATGAAATAGTCTATTGGTAAGTAACAATGTCGACATCACCTGGATGTGTGTGACACGAGATTCAAAATTGACAGTAATCATCACTATAGATAATATGATCATCACTGTAGTCTTTGATCTTTTACGTTACAGTCAGATGTCATTTTGACTCCGTTATCTGACGATAGAGTCGCTACTGTTCATACAATTTTGACATTATTTTGACTGTGCACCCATTGATCATTTGTAAGAAAACTTGGAACAGTACCTCTGCCGGTAACCAAGAGAACCAAAATTTTAGACTAAACTCGCTATAGAGTTCGATAAGTAAATTACCGAACGTAATCGAACGCAATGGATTATATCGCATTTTATTATTGCACGTCACATCGCAGCTATGCAACATAAGGTCACACATTTTTTCGACATAAATTGCTTTTTAACACTTTAAGATTAATATTCGTACTTAAATATATTAGGTCCTTATATATGTAATTGGCGTATTGTAGGGGGAACAAAGTATGAACCATTTTCACCTATACACTTTTGCCATCTCATAGGTAGTTCATTGAACCCTTCACTAAAAAAAATTCGGACGGAAATCAATAAATTTTAAAAGGTGGTTTGGACTGCCCAATCGAAATTAATTTTTTTTGCAAAAACTTATCCAAATTTCTAAAAAAATTATAATCTGTTAGAGTAAGATTCAGGGAGTATGGTGGATGTTTTTGACATTCCAATTGAAGCTCTTCTGATTTAGAAGCCGCCTGTTATGTAGTGTGTAGTCTAGCATTGTCATGAAGCAGCAGTGGCGTAAAATATACAAAAATGCAAAATGTTAAGAACATATTACACTGTAGGTATTTGAAAATCAATTTTCTCGAAAGATTTCTTTAATCCAAATATTTTTTAATTTTTAATCTTGTGAGTACCCGATTTAATGACATACTTATTCAATTGAAGGCCATGATAAAATACATAAATAACCATTATGGAGTTTTTAAATTCAAATTAGTTTTAAAATAAGACTTATAATACACATTCCAAAATAAAAGTTTTGTCTGCATAAGTTAATATTTTTGCCTAAAACAGAACCCAGATATATTTTAATTGCTTAAAAATGGAAAGCAAAATCAATTTAAGTATGTCGAACAGTGGGAGCTGCATAGTTAGAGCACTTTTAACGTATAGGAAGAACATCCCAGGTTTAAATTACGTTTATGGTAAAACATTTTTTTGCAACACATTTTAATATTTTAAGCGATGACAACATTTCAGAAAAGTCTGTGACCACATTTAAAGGCCGTCAAAGATTTAGAGCAGTCTAAATGTGTATGGCGTCTAAGTTTCGATCAATGTTTATGTAAAACTAGCTGTCCCAGCGAATTTCGTTCCACCCGTTCAGTTTAAAAAAAAAAAAAATGTTTGTTTTCTTACTTTCCTTGCAGTTTTTCTCTGTTCTTATCTTTTAAACTTTCCCTAGACATGAACAAATAATTCAAAAGGAAAATTAAACAAAACGGTTAAGCGGTTCTCAAGTTTTAGCGAGACTAACAAACAGCAATTGATTTTTATACGTATACTAGCCAACCCAGAAAACTTTAAATCGCTTGACATTAACAGCTACTATATTTCGGCCATTCAGAGAATGCGTTCCTGACACGTCGCGATTGAACTGACGATGTAACTTTGTAATGGCGTTGCAGTTACGATAAAAATATTGTTGCTGGTTGTTTATCGTTTTAACAATTGATGAGCATTAAAACAACATTATTATATCAATTATCAATTAATGTTATGATATTGTGCCAAACTGAGTGTCAAATAACTTGGTAAACAATATTTTTCTAAATCTAAACTGCGCTATTACAAGGTTATGTCAGCGCTTTATATTTGTAGTGCTGTGCTAACAATAACAGGCAATAATAGTATCGTAATCTGTTCTTATACAGTTATACTTTATAAAATAATACGTTTTGTTTTTCTTTTTAAGAATTTGAAAATAATGGAATATAAAATAACTTTTATTAAACATAAAAATAAAACTACGACCAAACCGAACGCGCGAAAGAAAGTAGCATTTTTATATTTAGGTTGAAAATGGTAACCCCAAATGGCGTTACTAGCATTTTTATACTTAGATTAAAAACGGTAACCCCAAATGGCGTTATGAGCCGCCATTTTGTGACGCTAAAACAGACGTCTGTTGTCGTTTCGTGCGCAAAGACCACGTTCTTCAAGTGTTTTCGATCTGTTTTTATTTGATTACCCGGCTTTTGTTTAATGGACTGTTTCTGCTTTTCAAACTGACATTGGAGCTAAATCGGACTTCGATTGTGTTTTTGTGAATTTTGGTGCATAATAAACGTGGACAAACATTGAAAAGTGGAGCCCGTGAGTTAATCATCAAGCTGCAAGATTACTTTGAGCGGGAGCGACAAAATAGCGGACCCCTGGTACCTGTCGAACAAGTATAAGAACGCGTCTCTCAGGCGCTTGGAGTTAGCAAACGAACTATAACAAATATTAATAAAGAAAAGTTCGGCTCTACTGGTATTTCTTTTACGTACTCCAAAGAAGAAACGAACGAACGAAAAGATATTGGTTTTTCGTATAAAAAACAGACAAAAGAAAAATTTTATTAGAACGATACGACATAATTTTAAAACGGATAAGTTTTTTGAGAGAAGCAAAAAAAATTTGATAACTGGAATAATGTCGTGTTCATTGACGAAACATGGCTAAACGCCAATCACACGGTTTCCCGTTCTTGGACGGATGACACACAAGCGTTGACGTCGAAAGTACCAATGGGTAAGGGGGCCCATCTGATAATATGCCACGCAGGTTCAGCAAAATACGGCTTTGTGGAAAACGCGTTACTGTCATTTCAATCAAAAACCACAAATGACTATCACGAAGAAATGAATGGCACTACATTTAAAGAGTGGTTTCAGAACGTGCTTTTGCCCAGCCTACCAGAGCCTTCTGTAATATTCATGGATAATGCCTCCTATCACTCGGTTCAGATACAGAAACCACCTACCCAAGCTAATAAAAAAAGAGGAAATGGTGGCTTGCAGATGCTAAAAGCAGAGCTCATTAAATTAGGTAAAGAAAATAAAGTGGCAAATGTGCGATACGAATTCGATGAACTGGCTCTGGAGTACGGTCATCGCGTTCTGAGAATTTCACCGTTCCACAGTTCAACCAAGAGTTTGATTAATATTCTGTACGCACATTCAATTCAATGTACTTTATTGTATAGAAATACAGATTGTAACTTTGTAACAAAGAATAAATAAAACAGTTTTATTATATTAATATTACCCTTTTTTTGTTTCCACTTAAATAACTAAAATATAAATTTTAAATGATTCCGGCCATTTAAAACGAAAATAAAATAGCGCGGCGGTTCATTTTGGAGGAACGGTAACGAACTCAGTGTTATGTTGTGCCCATCACTAGTCGTGACTAACTGCTAGGTGTCAGGAACGCATTCTCTGAACTGCCGAAATATACATAACATTTGATGCTCCTATAATAGCACAGCCTGCCAGATCTGATGTAAAACATTAAAAAATCAACGATTACTTACAAATAAAAAATGAATTAAAAATATTTTCCAGTGGTAAAAATTGTGAAACTAAACCATTATCGAATCCCCTTTAACACACACAAAAAAATTCATCAAAATCGCTCAAGTCATTTCAGAGGAGTTCAGTGACAAACACACGAACAATAAAATATATTAAAAAATAGATTATTTATAGATATATAGACATTTCATAAGACATTAAGTTTTAAATTATAATGCTATTTAAAGTTATATACTTCTACTAATTCATGTATTAATAGAAATAAAAAACATTTCACAATATCGCACACTTTGAGAATAAGCTTATCTTCTGCACGAGTTCCGTGAATACGTAAGGAGCGTGGACATAAATTGTAAGACGCAAACTGAAGCCAGCTGTTCCTCTGTTTTGGGGAAATAAATACGGATTAGACGCGCCGCTGTAAAGTGTAGCAACAAACACAACGTAAATTATTGCTATCCCTACAGGCATTTTCCCTGGGCCTTCTTCGTATATTTATGAAACACTGTATAATTATTCCATAATTTAGCAAAACTCTATGATTTTTCAAGGCATTTTTACTAGATGGTAGAGATCTGCGCAGCTATTTGCCATGATTCGTAGCAATACCGCAACTATTTCAGTTACCATTCTGACCATAAGATAGCATTACAACAGCGGCATTAATAGGAGGTAGGCAACCGCCGCCTTACCTATCTCTGCCACAAAATTATAGTGTCTTGGTCCGGAATGGAAGGTAAGGTAGCCGGTTCTTTCATATTAGGCCTCAAGCTGGATCTCAGCGATTTGCGGGGCGACGGCGATAGCGGGGCGGGCGCGGACGATGCGAGCTATGCCCGAACTCGATTTCAATTTTCAGCGGCCAGATCGCTCGTGTCGCGGCGACGAAGTGTTGTGTTTGATGTGAGCACGGTGTCGATACGGCAACATATTTTGAACCGAGTGCTTTTGATTCGCATAATTTATTACAATTCTCCAACAAGTTGCACGATTATACAGGAATGGGTGGAGAGACTTTTGATTAATATATTTTATTGTAGGAACTATACAGTCCAATTTAGAACCTACCTACACATATAATAATCTTTTTTTATTATACAAATGTTTGGTATTCCAAATTGGTGATCTAACAAAAATTTCACTAATTATTCCCTCCGGTAAAATGCTGCGATGTACGTAAATTTATCGACAAATATTAAATACAAAGGGGAAAAGCACTACGTTGACTCAATCGCAGGGAGACTGCTTGACGGTCGTTTGTCGCTCGGGCGCTGCTGCCCGCTCCATCCCCGCTCCGCTGACATCCAGTTCACTTCAATAAGAATCTATGTGTTAGATCGCGCCGCTCTCGCCGCCGCGCCGTCCCGCAATCGCTGAGATCCAGTTTGTGGCCTTATAGGTCTAATAATTAGTGGTCTAACAACCCGGATGTTACAATGCGAATGTAGATGGATGTAGGTACCCAGGGAGACCAAGGCTGACATTTCACGATCAGATCAATCGGATATTATCCGAAGGTGGTGTTAAGAGTCTCCGAAACCGGCGTGTTTGTATGAAAAGGGTAATAAATGTCAAGGAAGCAAGACAGGTTTGTCAGGATCGTGAGGTGTGGCACTCGATACTCTCTACCTACCCCGTAATGGACTTGGCGTGAAGATATGTATATATGTATGTATGTACAACCCGGCCATAGGACATGGATGCACCTATAATAGTATCTGGGGCGTGTATAGACCATGGTTGCCTCTTGCCATTAGAAAAGCCGTGTGCTTGTTCGCTGTAATATCACAATACAAAAGATTGTCTCTCCTAACCTATAACACGATATAACGAAACTGTATCTTATAAAATAATCAAATACATGTAGCTGTCTACACCAATAAGAAAAATATTAATAGAGCCTTAAATGTATCCTTACATAAGATTGCCAAACGTTGAAATGCTCTACAGATTCTGTAACTGGCGTGTAATAATTTAGAACTAGGTACTATCACGAAATAAGATAAATCATAATAATATGTAGCCAATGAATTGTGAACTATGTAATTCAGTTTTATTTGATTACATCTTTTGTCACTTAATACTCTCTGCCTACCGCTTAAGAGACTTGGCGTGAAGTATGTTGTGTCTTGGTGTGTATGTTAGTTTAACATATTTACCTCAATTGTCAAAAATATAACAATATTTGATAATAGTAACAATTATAAGATAATAATATTTTATATTGAATTAATAACTTAGATACTTACTAAGAAATAATGAAAATGAAGGTAACAATCAAATAAATTGAAGTTATAGACTTCCCATCAAAAATATTTCTATGTAAAATGTTGCCAAGACGAGACCATATAACTCGCACTGTCATACATAATAATATGATGATGCATTTAAATAAAGCATAGCGCCATCTGTTTTTCGTGTTTTAACTTTAATTTGCATTTCTATAGTGACATAGGCTGCAAAATTAACAAGTTTTAAAATTGTATTTTTTGTGTACTAATACTAGTCCATTAAACAAATTAACTTTTTAGGACTGTTGGAAGTAGTCTCGAATTGCATACTTTCTCAGAAAAACCCATTCCTTAATTTAGAGCGTCTGGGGATAAAAATCAGTAGCTCCTGATTTTTTTTGTTTTTTTAATCCAAACTAGCCTATGCACCAAATTAGAGTTCTTTTGTATTTCAGGGAGTATAAATCAGTATAAATTAAGACACCAATAACATCTATAATGTTAGATCTATGTCATTGAATTGAAACTGTTTATTTTGAAAAAGTTTACTACATACATTATATCTTGAAAATATTGTTTAACAGGTGTAATACAAACCAAAGTTTTACAGGTTCAAGATATCGACGTAAGGCTTCGAGAAAAGGTAGTTAGGTAGTGCCCTCGCACTTCGTTTTGCTCGTCTTGACGGCGGCACTCTCGTGCTCCCAGACTCATATACTTACGCCAAATCTCTTGTAGGGTAGGCAGATAGTATTAAAGTAAAATAGCTATAAAAATTAAGATACTGTTTCGAATACATTCATTTATAAAGAACGGTATAATAACTATATTGTATTAATAATCAACATTACCAATTCCTTTGCGTCAGATTTTAAAAATCCACATGAAAGTACAGTACATCACTTATTCAGTGTACATAGCTGTGCCATGGTGAAACTAGATTTATTACTGTCTCGCTTTTCCACTTTACCGAGACGGAATTGATAAAATTAAGTTTCATTAAGAGTATAATAGTACATTTTAATTACGATTATCCATTAAAGGCTTAGTCTTCAAATGCAATTTGGTTTTAGGTATTATTTTAATTTTAAATGTTTCTGTCCGTTATTTATTATTTTTGTATTTATTTGCTTCTTGAATCTTCATTAGTAATTATATATTTTTTACCATTGACCTCTAAGTATATGGACATGAAATACCTACGAAAATAGCCTGCCGTCGGCTACTAAATATGGCTGCCATTTTGACATTATAATATCGCCTCTGCGGTCTAGCAGTCCGGGTGTTGGACTTGACTGCATGAGGTCCCGGGTTCGAATCTCGGGTCGACCAACAAAAAGAAAATTGGATTTTTCCAATTTTCTAATAAAAAAAAAATTTGGTCGGGATTGGAAATGTGCCCGGTTGGCGATAGGCTTGCCACCTATCACATTGTGCGACTTAGTGTCTTCGGCTAGTCGTGGGTGCCTTGGTTGTACCTCTGCCTACCTCTTCAGGGATATGGGCGTGAAGATACTTACTACTATTAAGGCCAAAAGGGGCAACACTAACTATTAATTTAATATTTTTATAAAATTTGTTCCTTTTCATTTAATTTTAGTTATATTCGTTTTTTCACTAATTCAATTTTTGTTACTAAGTTGTGATTCGAAGTTCGATTTAAATTCGAAAAAAAATTGAGACTATGGTATAATTTTAAAGCTTATGAAACAGGCTTTTAAAATATATGTTATGGTTAATATTTTTTCAATCTTTAAAAATATAATACCTACACTATATTTCTATTTTGTAGAAGTGAGTCGGATGCACGGCGAGTGTTTTAAGAGGTTTCTTGGGTTGTAGAAATGATGAGACGTTACGGAATTTCCTCAAGCTACTACAACTCAAATTAATATCAATTTCAAAGCCCAATCCATAGCCACATCTAGGTTTAGTTCAAAATGTCTTTCGTATTTTATAAAAGTATACATTTAAAGTTAAGTGAACCGAGTACCTACTCGTTTGCGAACTCCGTGCAAAAAAATGAGGAACGTGTTGTCGTAACGCAGGGTAAAGTTAATTAAGCAGTACTTAGTATTCAATGCTGACAGCTAATTTAGAACGTTAGACCTCCGGACACCTTGGATGCATATTAAATCAGATCGTCTTGCGGTGCCACAGATATTCGTTAAGATACTAGATAAGGCACCTCTACAATATAACATTTAAAAGTACAGTTTTAGCTATTTCGCAAGAAGTGAAATACAGATAAAATTATGTACTCATTTTTAGGGTTCCGTAGCCAAATTGCGCGAAATAAAACTCTAGCAAACCTGACATATCGATGTCCGTTTTTCCGTCCGTTCAAATGTCACAGTCACTTTATTCTCCTAAACTACTAGTTATTAGAGTATATCTGAAACTCTTGACAATTTTTATAGAAAATAAAAAAAAAATACTTAGGACTGAAATTAAAAAGGAAAGCATCAAATCTATGAATGCTGAATGGAGGCGTCAAAGCGTTCAGTGGCCTGTAAGTATTTCAAAAATGATTCACAAAATTTTTCAGTTCGATATACTGACTTATCATATTATATTGTTGACCATATTTTGATAAAGAGTAGGTAAGTTTGATAGAGAGAGAGTCATATAGATGTAGTCCTATAAATTTTTCATAGTAAAAATAATTTATTTATCACAATTGTATTTCTACATAATTTGACATAGTTATTTATTTGGCTATTTTCAAAAATGAGCGTCTCGGACTGTACCTTGTTCAAACAAATTTTCATCGTAAGTTTTTTTTTATGATATTGGAAGGCAAACAAGCAGACTGATTTCCTGATTTGACGAATTCACGCCGCCTAGAGACACCAAAGGTAGTATTGGTGCGTTGCCAACCTGAGGCCGGGATGTTAGGCCTCGAGCAAAAGTAAGTTTACCGGCTACCTTACCCTCTGAACCGGAACACGTCATGACGTTATGGCGGCAGAAATAGGTAAGGCGGTGGTACCAATCCGGGCGAGTCGCTGCTAAACTCTACCACCTAGTCAGATGTCACAGTGTTAGTGGCGGTGAGCTTAGCTCGCCTTTAACGAGCTGCCTAGCAAGGAAGGCAGATGGTCTATTCTACAAAGAAGCCCAGACCAACACGGGGAAGATTATTAAGATTTTAACTTAATTTTTAGAAGTTTTCCCAAGCGCCGATGGAGGAAAACATCAAATATATTTATGCTGGTTATTTCCTAAGAGAACTGATGGACAAAATATGCAATAGACAGGTAAAGTACCGTATGCAAACCGACTACCTTATTCCCCAAAATCAAACGCGTGATGTAAGGCATTGTTACCAGATAGGACAGTCGTCTACAAACTCTACCTGCCTATCTAGTCGTGATTATAGCGTCAGTGACGAATTGGAGCTCACCCGCTAAAAACTATTTAATTGCAAAGGAATAGCCAATATTATTCAAAAGCACTAAGAATAAACCCAAAACATGCTGTACAGACTATGTTTCATTAACGTGATTTCACTATAAGGTACTCACTTGCGAAGACGTGGAAACTAATAGTTACAAATTATTTTTACGCAACAAATGATTTAAACTCGGTTCCTGTAATAAACGGAATGTAAATATAAATAAGTATAACTATCGGTAGTTTTGGCTAAAAGTAACGAAGCTTTGTTCACATTTTTACAAAATTTTTAGAGTTAACAATAGAAAACAAACGACTATTTACTACAGTGACTTTCTTTTATTCGTAGAAATATTCGTAAGCAAAACGACTCGTTTCGTGAATAAAGGAACCGGCCGTGGACAAATTCCTTTTCTTCAAGTAAAGTCAAAATTAATTTCAATGAAATATCTGTGGATTATCTCCTACAAAGGTTTGGAACTGTTCTACTACAGACACCTTAAGCGACATTTCAATTGCATAGATCAGAAAGCACAATCCCTGGATTAGGGAGTCACTTGTACCTTAAGAAATTGAGGCCAAAACTTGAATCCTTAAATAGATGATAGATTACTAGATTTGACTCCCAAATTTATTTTTGTCTAAGTTCAAAAAGTGAAGGAGTTTTTAATTTGTAAACGTTTTATGTAAATTTCGTGCTCCGGACCCGATCCGTAAGCTATGTAGACCAACGTACTCGCTGTAAACATCATTGATAGGTGATGTGCACTTTTCAGCATGAGTTGCAGTTGATTGATAATTATTTGTAAAATTAATTTTAGCCTATGTCCTTCTTGAAGGTTTGACCTATATGTCATCTATGTCAAATCCGATATGATGGGAAATAATTACAAAAAAATGCACTTTCACGTTTATAATAACTAGGGGTCGATGTGTGTGTCGAAGTGTGATTTACATATTACAGATTTTTTTTTGATTTTTTTAGTAGGTATAACTTCTCACGTGCCTACTTAAGTACACGCATCTTTTTTTATTTTAAAAGAAGGTGTAATGTAATTCTTTTGGAGTAAATGCTTTTATGTATATAGCGCATTATTATTACAGAAACAGAAATGACACACGAGACTGCACAATATGTAATTAATTAACATGCCCGCATGACAGCTCGAGTTCATATTTGTTTCTCTTTGATTACAAATGCAACTAAAATATTTACACCGTTCAACAACAGTTCCAAGTGGGACACCCTCTTTAATTAACAATGTTAAATCTGACAGTAATTTATACCAAGCTTTTATCTTGAAATTAGTTAAATACATCTAAATGTTGTATTATTTGAATATGACGAGAAAGTGTTTTTCGAATTTCAGGTATTAATGTTATAAAATTTGAAAACAGAATGCTTTCTTTTCCTTGCATTCTTTTTTGGTAATATATTTGATTTTGTATTATGTACAACATAGAACATACCGACTTACCAGTTAGATAACTAACTAAATAAAAAAACTTAACATTTAAAAAAACTATTTAAACAAATGTTTTGAGAGTTCCTTAAGATTCAGCCATATTTTATTTAATTGCTTGCCCATCTAGAAATCATATTTGATATATAAAAAAATCTCTTTGAATAGCCAGAATTAAAAACATTGATTTTCAAGCACCGAGCTATTAATATTTAAATGAGTTCAGGGCTTTCAGAATTCATTAAAACTAGCAATTTTCCCCTGAAATTGATTTGATTCTCCAACACCTGTATCTTTACTTTTATTTTACCCATTTCGGTTATGCATATTTGTAGCTTCCTATCGATAAAATATTTGTTAAAATAAATTAAGAACAATTATATTCGATATGAACACAATATTACTTTGAAATAGGTATAGATTACATGTTTCGTAAATTATACAATGTGATAAATATAATCTATTCTCGTCTGCAGTACGCTACTATAACTCTTGGATATTGCAATAGTTTCAGTTGACAACATTAGAACTCCTCACAATAATTTATGCTACATCTTCAAGGGTTGGATTTTAAATTTTATTTATATAACTATATAAAAGCTGCTAGAATGTGATCTGATGATTCTGTCATATGGCTAAACCTTAGTCATTTCATTAACTCCGGTTTAAAAAAATATCTACTGCGATCAGTTCTTTATCTAAGGCATTTTTCAGCTGTAAGTTCAACACTGAAACTACAAAGTTTCTATTTGTTTTTAAAAAACCAAAAAATTACATTGTTGCTACCAGTCTGAAAACTTATGAAAAGTTTTTCATCAAAATTAACAAAAGTTGATGGGAATACACACAGATTCTATTTCAACTACAGACTCAAAAAATAAGACAAAATTAACTGGATCAAAATGCAACGTCACTTCAAGTTAGGTATAGAATTATGAATCCTTTTGATTTAAGTATATTTTTAACAGACTCCAAAAAACGAAGCGGTTCTCGATTCGACTGTATGTTTTTTAATATTTTTTTGTTTGTTACGCGATTACTTTGTTAATATCTGACCGATTTTGATGGTTCTTTTAAAGACTCCGAGGTGGTCCCATAGTAATTTTGTCATGATCCGACTGCTATCGATGTATGACCGATCATTAATGATGAGGCTATCAAGATAAGTGATTATTAAGTATAACTCAAAAACCACTAGTCGATTGTAAAGTCTATGTGGTACCACTTCGGAACCATTAAATATGTTTTACCAGCGTAAACGCTGACCTTGACATTGGACTACGTCGATACGCAAATGCGACGACTGTAAACACATGTAGCCTACATATCAAAAAGTGTAGAAATAGGGCTATGTCTACGCGTAGACACGTCTACCTCAGACACAAGGCTACGACTGCGCGTAGACACGTCTACCGCATTTTTAATTATTTATACGGGCTACGACTGAGCGTAAACTCGTCTACCACAGATACAGGGTTACGACTGCGCGTAGATACGACGACTGTAAATAAATCAGCAGATACAGGCTTAAACCTAGAAATTAAAGTAACCAATACAAATAAAGATTAAGCTATATCAGATAAGCAGAAACTATTAATTGTTACTATTATATACGTATGTATACATTCTCATTAAATTAAATTTGCTATTTTTAATTTTAAAAAACTAAATATTTAACATTAGACTAGCTTTTAACAAAATAAGTATGGTCACACTCAAAGACTCAGTAGCATAGCGAAACCATTGACATATCACAAGTCATTAAATTTCAAACTGTACGGCTAAATAATCGGGACCTTTATGTCACTACTATTTTTTTAAACGATCTATAGACAGTTTACTTGTACCTAATAAAAAAAACTTCCATAATCCATTTTGAAATAAATCCCCATTTCGCATGTCCATCGTATTACTCCTGAACGGGTGGACCAATTTTGTTTATTCTTTATTTATTGTGTTAGCTATAATTGTCAAGAAAAGGTTGGGGAAAGAGGAAAACATTTCTTTGATTCACAGAAACTGTTAGTGGGTAAATGTGAGTTTGTGTTATAGCAGTCGGCTAGTTTTTAAAAAGATTTCAAGATTTAAAAGGCGTAGAACATGAAACCACAGCCATTTTTCGTCAAAATCAAACAAATCGAGATACGCAAACAATAAATACAAAAAAATACACTTAACTTGTCTCAGTAAATCTATAAAATATTTAGAAAGTAAATTATCTGCTGAAAGCGAGTAAATAAAATCCCCCAAACAAATGGAGCTAACAACGTACACGTAATCATTTCAGTAAGAAAGTACGGGGCGAGCTATTTCTCCAGGGGGCGGTAGATGTAAGGGAAGCTCCGCGAACTGCCGTTATTCAAGTTTGATTGGATTTATTTAATATTTTATTTCCCTGCACTATTCAAACTCAGAAACAACTTCAAGAGGAAGGTGTTTCATTCATTTTGCAGAACGGGCAACTGAAACTTTTTAATTTCCTCATTGATAATGATATCTAGTCATAATAGAAAATCCGAACCCTACAATCTTCAGCGAGCTGATAATGGAATAGAACATATTTTATAATAAATTTAGTTCATTAGAAATCATGTTTAAATGGGTTTCGAATAAAATATGTTTTATTCGAAACCCATTTAAACATGATAATAAATAATAAATAAAACATAGACACAATATTTTCAGTTACTTTTGAAAAACGATATTTCATTAATCCGCTTTTTTCTGCGGGTAACTTTATATTAACGTGTTTGCAATAAAAGTGCACATATTATGTTGATACATTTTTTTCTATAATCTAGTCCAGTGTAATAAGTACCTGGTTGATACATCTATTCATACTTACTACAACCTAAATAAATAACAGGCAACCCAACTTCTGCACATATTATACGTCACAAGTTTTAAACCTTGATAAAATTTTCTTATTACCTTAACATTACATCATCTAATGAAAAAACATTTTTTAAATGACAAAAATAAATTGACCAGGATTTTTAAGCAACCCATTTTTAATTTATTTTTTAACATACTAAATTTATTATCAAATAGGTTTCATACTATTTTTTTTTATAGTTTTTTATTATCAGCTCGATGTAAGTGGACCTAGGTTACGATTTCAAGCCGTTAGCATCAAGTAGTAGTCGGAATCGGCTCCAACGATTTTTATGAAATTTAGTATGTAGGGGTTTCGAGGGCGATAAATCGATCTACGAGTAGCTAGGAATCATTTTTAGAAAATGTAATTTTATTCGTGTATAAACTGAAAAATATGACACTTCCTGACATCTATTGGCGAATAATAATACTATTTTTTGTGAGCAATAAAGTTGTTCCAGCAGATAGCGTTGTTAGGTGACACGAAGTCAACGAGTGTTTGCTTAGAAATTTTATATTATTTTTGTAAAAAATCGTATTTTTTATTATTCTGTCGGTAAGATCGAAATATATTATTCATATTTCATCATTTTATTAGTATGTAATTCGTGCGTAAACATTATTTCCAAAAAACACAATTTATCAAAAAAAATACCGAGAGATACCCGGATGACCGAGCTTTGTTCATCAAGATACTACAACTTTAATGAGAACATATATTACTCAATTTTTCTTTTGTATATAGTTCAAACATTTCTGAAGCAACAATTTGTATAAAACATAACTAATATAGTTTTTTTGTATAGGAAATAGCTTATATTGACTAGCATCAAACAAAAATTCCTGAACGTCCAGAAGATGACAATGTAGAAGAAGAAAATTAATACTTTACTTTTGTACATTATTAAAAAATTAAAGATTTTCAAAACGATTTCATTTTAATTGTGCAAAATGTACAGCTATTGAATATAGATAAAATTAAAATTTACTCACTTTACTTAATTAAAATTTCCTTTGAATAAATTTATATAAATTTGAGATATATAATAATGTGAAAAGTATAATATATTATCGGTTTATACAAATAATTAGATTATTACCTCACATTCCGAGGTTAATCGCTAAAATGACTGGACCAGAGTACGGTAACTAACAAGAGAATTTTATATATAAGACTTGCTGACCCAGCAGACGTTGTTCTACTATGTATTTAATGTGATTTTAGTAAACAAATTTGGGGTGAGTGACCCTAATCACTTAGGTGTATCAAAAATAGATGTTGGTCGATTCTCAATACGCTCACAAAATTTCATGAGAATAGGTCAAGCCGTTTCGGAGGAATTCAATCACGCACACCGTGACATGAGAATTTTATATATATTAGATTTATGTTTTAGTTCTACTTCTATCTTATTTTCTGGTTCGTAATCATATTATGAACTTACTTTAATTTGATAAACCTCAGTTTTCAATGTTGAATGAAAGTAGGATAAAAACAGAGCGCACATATTAATATTCAAAAAGCTAAGCAAGGATTATATAAAGGCAAAATCTGTAAGCCACTGAAAAGCCACTCGAAGAATGTTCAGTTCTTTTAAAAACTTTACAAGAAAACCACTCGCATTTAATTCTTACCTACTCGTTTTTCTGACTAAAAGAAATACAAGTCGCACCTTAAGATTTTATTTGCGCTCAAGGAATATCAAATTTAAATATTTTTTTAAAATTAATTTGTATTTTACTTTATGTGCGTTTTTATAATCTACAAATTTACAGTATAATGCAACACGATGTTTTGAAAACATTCTTTGAAACTTGTATTTGCCTTAACATATATTTTAGCGTAGCTATTTAATCAAACTAGAAAACTCGCCTTTAATATTTATAAATATCTTGTAAATACGATGTGGATAGAAAAGTACTTGGCCTGACACAGATCCATTCACTTTTAAAACCTTACCCACATTACTTAGTTCACTTCAGAGTAGTTAATTGCGTGAAGTTCATTACGTGTGATTGTGAACAGTTGTGATTTTATAAGTTTTTTAACAAAGCATTCGGACATACCTGCTACAAATGGAGCAGCGTGCCGTCAATAAATACTTCCATTAGAAGAGGCTATCACAGAAAGCCGTCCATGATGATATGGTCAGTACATCAGGGGTTTCTGCTTTGTCGTATGCATCCGTCAAACAATGGATAGCAGAATTCAAATGTAGCAGGGGGAAAGATGAACCCTGATCTAAAAGGCCTTTGATGTACTGAGGAAAATATTAAAAAAGTACTTAATTTAGGAGACCGCAGATAAAAAATTAGAGAGATGGCCGAGATTATAGGCAACAAATGCTGTTGACTATTTCACGTGAAAGTTTGGCGTCATTTGAAGCCGATGCAGATGTAAAATAAGCCTTTATTTTGCTAATTCCGCGTAAGCAGTGTAACTGTTGTGGCAAATAATCCTCCAGACGTCACAGAATGTGACAAGCCTAACTGACGTTTCCACCACCCACCTCCGCGACCAGAACACGAATATAGGAAGAGCTCAGGAAACAGTATAAATTGTCACGTTATTTACATGTGACAACCCTACCTAAAGTTCCCACCTCCCACCTCCGCGACCAGATCACAAATAGAGTCCGAACACGGCAAAACAAAATCCACTTGTCACGTCCTTCGCCAACTTCGTCGAAGCACTCACCACAGAGAACACCAAATCGCTCTCGACGTACGTTTCGCCTCGACACTGAAACCTTGTATAGTGAAACCGGTTAGCTAAACTATAAAAATAAAAATATATTGTTGGAAAGTACAAGTATTTGTAAATAGCTTGAAGAGTAAACCAGATTCAAATCAGTCGTTGTGTCGCTAGCAACTGTTCAACAAGTTCTCATCCGTTTTCCGCAAAACGGCTCTAAGTGGACCTTAATGTACTACAAGGAGAGAAAATTGCTATTTGGTGAACACGATGCTCAGAAATCCGTTTTATAACGGGATCTTCACTTACACGAAAATTGCTACGCCTTGGAGGGTCAAACGCAAGTACAAATACTGTCAGAAGACGGCTTGCTGAAGCCAATTTAAAGCCATTTCGACCCGCAAATGCTCCTAAATTAGCGTCAAGACTCAGATGCACACGGGACCACTCCGATTGAACTTTTGAAGAAAGAAAGAAAGTCGTATAGTGCTGATCCTCATGGAAAATGGGACATTGACTAGCCAAAGATAAGTGGAAGAGATCCTTAATGAGCTTATCGGTCCATTTACGCTCAATATGGAACAGAATTCACTATTTATGCACGACAATGACCGACCTCACACCGTGCAAATTGTGAATGATTATTTTCCAAAAAAATAATATCAGCCACACGAAGTGGCCGGCGCGAAGTCCAGATTTAAACCCAATAGAGCACGGCTGAGATGAGCTCGAACGACGTGCGCGAAAAAGGGATCCGTGTCCAATGGCACTGCCAGAGCAGAAAATCGCTCTAGTTGAGAAGTCGGGGAATAGGGAACAGCAGATCCGGAACTTGGTATACAGCGTGCCAAATCTCATATAAAGTATATAAAGGTCGAGGAGGTAGCAGAAATTAATAAAAGTTTGGAAAAATAATAAGAGTTACAATATTTTCGCTTTATGATAAGCAACTCCTACATTTTTATTTTCTTATTTTATAAAATAAAGTGCAAAGTATTAGGTAAGTTTTATTTATTTCATTGGCGAGATTCTAAATTGTGTATCAAACACAGCTTATTTTATAAGGAATGCTTCTTTTTAATTTTGGAGTTATTTAGGTTTCTTTAACCAACCCTAATCAATTGCTATCGAGTGTAATTGCAGTTGACCGTTGCCAGATTGTACACGCAAGCGCATTCGTATTTTAACATATCTATTTTTTTAAATATAGGTACATACAACAAGCTGCTGAGGTCGTTGGCGTAGAACAATTAATTTGTGCGGCGGCTATGGTTAACTTCATACAAACTTGAATTCTTCATTATAATCGTTTGGGTGTTAACGTTTTTATTAAGTAGCTTATATTAGAACACTGGTATTCAATTGAACCGATTTTGGAGGTTAATCGTGTAAGCCTAATTAGTCGTAAATTCCGCTTCGCTTGCGAATTAAATTTATTTTCTTTTCGTGATGGAGTCTGTGGATAAAAACTACCCTTTTGGCCACTAAATAATTTTATTTAGAGCAAATCAGAATCAGACAAATCTTTATTGAGTTGATCTTTCTGAGTATGCTCGTAGTGACCTATATTGCGGCGATTAATTTTTATGTACGTGTATAGAAAAAATATTTGCTCTGCATACCTAATACGTTTCTGAGAAACAGTGGAAATACACTTACAAAATTTCAACCCAATCGGTGAAGCGTTTAGTAGTTGACATACCGACAGCAGTGCCACATATCTGTATCAAATATAGCAGGGTAATTCACCCCTACTCCCGTTGTCCTATTACCGGTTTTCCCGTAGGAATGAAGCATGTTACCGAGGTAAAATCCTATTTTTATTAGCGATAATGCGGGTTTCGAATGGAATAAGAATTTACCGAATCGGCCGGGCAGCTTTAGAGCCTATTCAATACAAGCAGACAATAAAATCTTTCTCTTTATTATTAATTTAGATTACATTGCCCGATTAATTCTATTATTCTACTACCTGAGCGAAGCCAGGTCAAGTCGCTAGTGTGATACAAAATCACGTGGTGTCGTCGGCCGTCGCGCACCATACGCGCGATTTATAATTTTCTAGCGTAGCTAGGTATTTTGTTAAGAATTACATTTTTAATTTTAGACCATAGAAGTATAAATCTTTGTATAATATATGTAAACCCAATTATTAATTGGCTTTATAGTAATTATAATGTATAGTAGTTAATACTAATGAAAATATACATATCCAACTTATAATTCAAGTTTTCCCAGTGTTGGTCCTATATCTCATATATAAAATGGGTCATCTGCCTTCCTGGCAAGCAGCTCATAAGAGACGGGCAAAGGTCAAACAGGTAGTCACCGACAATACCATTGATGGTAGAGGTTTGTGCTGCAACTGGGTGCTGCTTATGTATCTCAGTTGTCAACTCAAAATGGCAAAGTGTACATCAAATGACGTCATTTGTGTTTGCTACCTTTATTGTATTTCTGTTGGTCACTGGAGATAGCAAATATAAAACACGTCATTTGACAGCTATTTGATGTACACTTTTCTATTTTAGTTGGCAACTGAGATACATAATCAGCCGTCTGGTCTGGTTAGGGATCCAAATTTTTCCGGCATATTTACACAATTAGCGAGCCCGACCACAGCACATCGTTACACCTGCAATGTATTCTATGGTATCTATAGGCTAAGGTAAGACCACCAGGAGAGGCTTTTTCGATATCATATTGCATTAAACAAAAATCTGCGTTTCATTTAAAGCGCTCAAATAAGTAGGTATAGTGATGTTTTCAATTACACAAAAACAGTAAACACTAATTGCCACTTGAACGAAGCCTCTTTAAATGTAGCAAAAAAGTAAGCTTAAATAAAAACAAACAATTTGTCAAACTCACAAAATCTACAAAGACATTTTAGTACTTAATAAAGTGATACCGACAATAAAGAAATGCTTTCTCATTCGCAAGTCGCAATCATAGAGCAGCCCAAATTACTTGTATGTAATAAGCCGGCCTATTTAAAGCACGTGCGCGGAATATCCGAGATCGTCTAATGTTATTATCTGCATGACAACTACTAACTTGGCAGCGGATGTTATTTAGAATCTATGTGATATACGTCCTAACTGGTTATGTAAAATCATAATAGCGAAAAACAGGCGTTTTAGATGATTTTTGGAAAAAGAAAATGCTCCAAAGAAAGTTCGTGTCCGCAATATGTTTTTTTTTTGTTAATTAATCAGTTATAAAATTTAAACGTTTTAAGTTTTTTAGTCGGACATCCTTGTGATTTTATTTCTAAGATTGGACGATAAGCAATCAAATTTCGTAATGGAACAATAAAAATTAATAAAATCAGTAACCCACGACAAAACCTACACGTAATGTAGCTAAGAAACATCACGATCGCATCAGATTTTAAGCAAAAACTTTGTATCAAAATCGGTCCATTTGTTCAAAATTTATGATGTTACAACAGGCAGACACACATACATACAAACAGAGAGGAAGAGGGAGAGACTGAGTCGGATAGAGAGGGGGGGTCAAACTTATAACACCATTCTTTTTTTTACGTCTATTAAAGCCTGCCGGTTAAGAAAGAAAAAACTCTGTTAAGGAATTCCGAATGAATGTGGCGGATCTAAGGCATCACAGTTGGCAATTGTGCTACAATAATACACTAGACAGGCATGATCGAGAGCAGTCTGTACGGGAATGCCTGTTGCCAGTTGCCACAGTACACTGCACATCAGTTGGTGCTTATCAGCGATTAAGCGTACAAAATCGCTTTAGTTGCGAGTCATGTTACTACCTTCTCGTAAATGAAAAGAAATAAAAGAATTTGGTGTAAGGTTCTACAAATAATAATTTCTACAAGTTTTAAAGAAAGAAAAAATTTCGCCCCTCTCAGGATTTGAACCTGTATCCTTTCGTCCCAAGTCGAGGAATGCTCTAACCATTTGAGCTACTGAGGATTCAAGTCTCCTGGCGAAATTTTTAATTCCCTTCTTTCTTTCTTTCTTTAAATATTGGCCTTCACGTTAGTATTTTGCCATTAGTCAAGTAGAAATTTGCTTCAAATTTTACATCAATTTTAACAAATTATAATTAGTCATCAGTCATAACTCATAAGTCGTCAGTTAGTCATGTCAGACCTTGGGTAAAGCGATGGCCTCATTACCCAAGCTCATATAATGAGGTTTGGTGGCAACGAGGAAATACACGATACGGTAATTTCTTCCTGATTATTTCATTTCTGCACTTTCACTGAACGAAATTGTACAAAATGCCACCAAAATTGACTAATTTCACTCAATATCAACACGAAATTCAATAATTATGAAAAAACTTCAACCATCTTTTCTCTCGATGGGGCCAAAACTCAATTCCCTTCTTTACTATTAACGAGGGTAGTTATGTCCCATAGATACACAGTTCTGAGTACCTACTAAATGAGTTCATCGTTGCAGATAAAATTCACATTCACAATAGCCATAACTTTCGTTTGTCTTTGAAATGAAATTGGCATGTTAAATTATGCTGTTAAAATACATGCTTTTTACTACATTTATTTAAATGTTTACACGCTACATATACCAAAATATCATTTTTACAACTTTTGTCTGTCTGTCGGTAAGTCTGTTTGTTTCGGCTAATCTGAAGCGGCTGGACCGACGTTAACGGGACTTTTACTGGCACATGGCTGATGTAAAAACAAGTAATTTAGTTTTCTTTTATTTCAATAAAAATAACTACGTTAATTAAAACCAACTTCAAAACTAAAAAGTAAAAAATAATAAAGATTTAATATTAATTATATACTAACTATTACTTATAATATGTGTTATTTAACTAATTGGTTTGAAGTTGGTGCCAAGCCTTTTAAACTAATAATCATTTATTTTTATTTTTTACTTTTTAGTTTTGAAGTCGGTTTTAATTAACGTAGTTATTTTTATTTAACACTTTTTAGTTTATTGCTGATATGATTAAATTTAATGTAAAAATAAACATCGGGTAGGTTAAAATAAGTAAAAAATGTTCATAAAATAAAAACTAATGGGCCTCGCTAAATTAAATTTTTATGAGACCAATTGAAAACTATTACGCATCAAATAAAAAAAAAATACGCAAATCGGTTCAGAAACCTCCGAGAAATTGGTGTACACACATAAAAAATGTATTGGTCGAATTGATAACCTCCTCGTTTTTTTTTAACTCGGTTAAATAATGAACCAATCCACGCGTACGAAGTCTCGGGCACAGCTAGTAATAAATATATGTTCCTTTAGATATTTTAAATAAATTTTAATATGAAAATTTTCCCCGTGTTAATCCAGATTATTTCTGTAGAACAGACCATCTGACTCCCTGCAAAATAGTTTGTTAGAGGCGAGCATAGGTAACATGATTCATTACCAACAATACAACTTATGACAGTGCACACTGTCATAAGTTGTATTGCGCAGCAACTTACTTGGGTAGAGATGTCATGTTTCCCTATGCAGGGTAGAGTTGCCGGTAGACTTGTATTATAGCTTTAATATTCTGGCCACAGCACATTGACGCATCTATAACATCTACGGTGTTATCAATAGGCCACGGTTGTCTTTTATTATCAGAAGAGTTGTGTTCTTATTTGCTCTATAATGCCATTGAAAATTCAGCATTGCATAGCTTCGAGTTCATGAGCTCCTTTCTAACTTTTGACTTTCAATTAAAACAGATCTCTCTACTCTATCAAGAAAGTACCGGGAAATTGAACAATCTGACACACACTATTTGTTGTTCATCAAAATTTATTATATTACCTTCCAAGTATGCTCCTTCAGAAAAAATACACTTACACCAGCGAATAATCCAATCATTAAAACATTTTCTAAACGATGTTTCCGGAATCGAGTTAAGTTCTCGCTGCGAATTTTCATTTATGTCGTCTACCGATTAAAAAGAGTGCCATGAATAAAAAAGAAAGAAGTCGGTTAAAACTATATCTGGTGAATATGATGGCTGCTTGCTGGTATTTGTTGAGTGTTAGGTCAAAAATTAGTTTACAATGACAGCCTTGTGCGAAGGCGCATTATTGTAGTACAAATTCGAAGATTTTTCTTTCCGTAAAACTGGCTTTTTTCATCGAATGGGCTCTCTAAAATGCTCCGTAATGCTCAAATACTATTTTAATACACTGTTTGACCTTCTGGCAAGAATTCCGAGAGCACAAAGCACGCCATGGAATGTAAATTAAAAAAAATTCAACCGTATAGGTGACAGTGTTATTTTTCCACCCAACGTAATCTGTCATTGTAAACCAAAAAGTACAAATAAAAAAACCAAAAAGTTCATTTAAATGTCAAGATTTGTTAAAGTTTGATTGACGAAAAAGTCTAAATGAAAAATGTTGCCTTGATTTAATTCGCCTCTTTATATCTACGAAAGCATAATGTTGAAGCACGATACCTTCCATTTTATTTTCACAGCTTAATTTTTTTTTGGGTTGGCTGGAAGAAATTTCTTTAGTTATGTCAATATCTGCGGCCGGTTTATGAAGCACAGTAGTTATTACTTCATTTATTGCTGGCAATATTAACTCTTCTCCGATGTTATGTGGTTTGCCTTTTTGAGCAATTAACAAAGAGATATTGTACGAAGCTCGAAGTCCGTCGTCATCTTGCTTAGCAGCCGCCGAAAATAGTTTTGCTACACTTGGCTGAGTATTATACTTCTTCTCTAGGTCTTGAAAATATGCTACATTCTTGTCTTTCTTATCTGGATGCATTTTATTCAAATGATCTTGCAGCCTTGAAGGCTTCATTCGAAAATGTTTTAGACATAGAAGACACAAAGGCGACGATGGGTTTGTGGGATTTTCAATAAATCCGAATTTGATATATTCCGCACTGTATTGCCGTCTCTTCTTTTTTTACTTCCGACATTGTTTTGCTTTGAGAAATACGTTAACTTCGCGAGTAGTGTAGAGGAGGCGTAAGTACTACTCATCTATTGCGCGCGAAACCACAAATGAAAATAAAATAAATATTACATTGTTTATATAGGAATGCTTAAGCAGCTCGCACCGACAGGAATAAAACAAACATGCATAAACTCGTTTATCTCATTCGACGCTCAATGGTACTCAACAAGTCCAAACAAGTATTCAATGAAACAGCCGACTGATACAGGAATGCACAATTCGGGTTATTTAACAAAAACTTGTTAAAAATGCGAAAGTGTGTCTGTTGCCTTTTCATTTGTTTGTTTGTGTCTACTTTCATTACGAAACGGAGCGACCGATTGACATGATTTTCATTTTTTCTACATTCAATAAAATAGCACAGATATATGAACTACCTACGGCGTAGTTCATATACTACGCGGAGAGAAATATAGAACCGAGTTTAAGCAATCTTTTAATTAATATTAGTTGATGTTGACAAGTTGTTGTTGTGAGTCGAAAACTCTTGCAGTCGTTGTTTAAGAGGCCTCCTAGCTAAATAAAATAACAAATCACTCCCCCCCGCCTCTACACAACGCCCCCATTTTCTTTCTGGGTCTCTTACCACCCCCCTTGAGACCTGCAGCGCCCACAAGGGGGCGTTATCGCCCACTTTGGGAAAGACTGCACTATAGCTATGGTCTTAAGCTAACAAACATGTCACAGACCGAAATATTTAGATAAAATTTAAAAATTTCAGACAAGTCGAGACAAAAATTATTGATTAAACTCCTCTTTTTTAATTAATTTTACAATATTTTTAACCAATTTCAAAAAAGAGGAGGTTTTCTATTCAACAGTAGGCATGTATTTCTTGTTTTTTCTGTTTGTTTTGTTGTTGTTGATTTTTCTTTTTGATTGATTGCTCTTGTTTTGAAAATGAAAAGAAAGTATCAGATGAATGATTTCGAGGTGGAATTTTCATATGCATGTATGTTTTTATGTAAAACCAGTATATCGATAGTCACCTAAGTCGAAAACAGTTTGGTAATACAATGGCTGCGCCATGCGGACAGACGCACATGTTAAATCTACGCTAATCAAGGTTATACGGCATTCGGCTACGGAACCCTCAAAAAGCTTTTGTAGAGTGCTGTAGAATCTATTCTACTATTCATCATCAGCTGTCCCGGCACACTTCGCAATAGCTGTACTATGCTTCTTTAATTTTTTAACTGTTTTAACTTTAAATAGTCGGCTATTGGGGATTTTGAATAGCCTAAGGCCTTAGGCGTAATTAACCTGATTTTGATTTACGATATCCATCACTCAAACGTATATGGTCCATACATCTGTCTTCACAACCAGAAACCATATATAATTTTTTTAATGAAACTTAAAACTAACAGTTGCACTCGGCAACACTGACGAATTAATATGATTAAGTTCCGCCGTCTGAATCTGTTTAGATAGTATCACTTTTAAACCCTTCGGCTTCACCCGCAGCATCTAATATGAATCCACTCAAACAACCACAAAGTAAGGTTAAATTACAATTTTGAAATATTATGTAATTAAAGCAACTAATTGTTACCATAAACCGAATAACATTCGATTTTAATGGAATTATATCAATATTAGCTGCATAATTATATTTAAACTCGGGTCTTCACCTATATGCACGTCACAATCAGTTTAGCGGTTTAGCGGTGAAAAAGGAACAGACAGACAAACAGGCTTTCACATTAATATAGTATGGATTATTAATGAATTGACTTTGTACCTTTGTCGTGGCATTAATGACTATTATAACATGTCACGAGTATATGTAGGATGATAACATCTGTCATGATGTTTGTACATGTTTGAAAAACGTTTCTGATATGGTCGACAGTTCGTCTCTAAGCAACGCTGTTATTAAACAATCGTTTCGCAATGTTCAGTGTAAGCAAGAGTTTAAGTTAAAAGTATGTTACTATGAAATATAACGAACAAGTTCCTGATGTAATCATATCTTTGTAATATAGTGTTTTGTAATAATACTTAGAAACAAGTAATAAAATGAAAGCTTTTGATTACTCACAAAGTTACAAAGTGCACTATTTACTAGTAGACAGCAATATCTATAAACGTTAAATCTACATAGGTCGTTTTAATTGTCCATTAGTTAACGAAACGACCAATTACGCTTCCATTAATGTTGAAATATACGGATCTATAAAAGCTGCTTCACCGTAGCGGTTACTCATTTTTTCATGGTGACATAATTATTAGTAACAAACTGATTTCAGTAACGAAATCTTTACGCATACATACATACAAATAACGTAATTTTAAAATTAAGTTATTAATATCAGGAGTGCTATTAAATATTACTATTGAAACTTGTGTTGCCGTTACGTTGGGTTTGTACGCTGAAGTGGCTAGTCACTTACGTCTAAAAATCATTGCTGGTTTGTTTCTTAGCAACAAAAAGTGGAAATATATTAGCATTTTTTTCAAAGATGTACAAACATCATGACGGATGTTTTCTTTCTACTTAAACTCGTGATAACAGCCATAAATGCCGAAAGTCATAACAATTAAGCAGTTGCGTGTTATTATAACGTGTTTTTATTTTTTATTTTAGCTGACTTAGAAAAAATAAGCAGGTATAACTCCTAGATTTGTTTGTACATGTTAATCTATTTTTCATTCATTTTTAATCCTAATTTCAATGTTTGAAACGATTTACAACATAATTTGGCATATTTCCATTGCTACCAAGTCTAAATCTGATGATGCGATCCCAGTGAAATCGGGGAAAAT
This sequence comes from Calephelis virginiensis, assembly GCA_002245475.1. Lineage (NCBI taxonomy): Eukaryota > Metazoa > Arthropoda > Insecta > Lepidoptera > Riodinidae > Calephelis > Calephelis virginiensis. Next base: position 42,885 of record NJDC01000021.1, on the reverse strand, counting down.
ACTATTTTTATTATGTCATCAATCTTAAATTTCATATCGAATATTTAAAAAAAATCACTCCATCCCTCACTCTCAAGATTTTTCCTTTTTGTAAAAGCGCACTTTAAATAAAAAAATGTTTCGATACTTGAGCATCTTCTTAAGTACTTGAAAGGTACTTACGAGCAGAATAGAAAAACAGTTTAAATACCTACTACTTAAATAAGTAAGAATAGAAACCTTAAGGGTATCGAAACGTCTCTAGCAATAAACATCAAATAACTAAAATCGTATTAAATTCTTAATAGATGTTTAATGTAATATATTGATAGGTGTTATACAGTATTGCACCAAGCCCGAATCGGTTGTGACAAAACTTGTCAAACGTAATTTCTCCCCAAAAAATAATATTATTTCTTTTTAAAAATGATATTGTATTTATTTTTTAATATTACTTTATTTATTTTATTTAATATTTGATAATTAGAATTTCGCTAAGAGATCACAAAGAGACGCCTATAGGAAATGGAGATTTACTAATTTTCGACGACACTACATAATAATATAAATACAATGACATTTAATACATTCATAGTATTTTCCCCGTGTTGGTCCGGGCTCCTTTGCAGTACAGACCATCTGCATGCCATTTGAGGATAAGGTAGCCGGCAAATTTACTTTTGCTGGGATCTTATATCGCAGGCTCAGGTTGGTAACGCACCGTTACCATCTTTGGTGTCTCTAGACGGCTCGGTTGCCTTCCGATATCGTAAAATAACAAATCAAACGTTTTTGTTTATCTTGACTATATAAATATTTACTTAAACATACACTGTTATTTTTACTTACCATATAACGTTTAAAAGATATACCTATAAAATTTTCCCCCAAAATAAAGCAATTGAACCAAATTTTATGAAGTTGAAGTTATAATTTTAGTTTATTAATACTTACTGCAAGAAACCGACTGACATTTTAATAAGTAAACATACGTACAAAAATGATTATTTTTCTCGATTTCACTGAAATAACATTATAAGATTTAGACTTAGTGTTAATGGGACAACCTCGGAAGCTTTTTTAAATACAAAAATATTTTTTGAAATCAACTTAGACAAGATATAGAAATTGATTGACATACAAAACAATATAGGAGTTGCACATATAACTTTCTCCTTTTTTAAAAAAGTCGGTTAAAAAATTCGTGATTTGTATACGTATGTTTACGAAGAGGCGTGAATCTCTCTAATAGCAATTTTAACGATAAAGAGGACGTTGCACTCGGGCCCTACTTTGTTGGAAATCCTGTAACGTTATAACTGACAGCCCCGATGTCAGCAACTTGGCTTGTTGACATGTCAAGAGGCATGAACAGCATTTAACAGATTTAACATGACATTTTTCGTTATAATGTTCCGGATATAATTATGTAATTTTATTGCAAATTGGCGAGCCGAGCTAAACATATTTTATTTAGAAGAACAGACAAATGCGGACATGAACCTGGTGGCAAATGATCACGGGGCTAGAAGCCACACCAACAAGGATTGACAAATTTAATGCACCAGAGTCTGTTTTTTCTTTTCTACAACCTGTGTTTACGCTACCTGTGGCAGCTTAAGGTCTATAGGGTTCATCCTGGTTGCCGGGGAGTTTGTTTTGCTGTTTCTTCTCCTGAATGGCTAGGTTTGGAAACAGTGGTAGCTTATGGTAGTTAGGATTAAAAAATAAACATATTTTAAAATTTTGTTCAAATATTAAAACATATGTTATAAATGTAAATAATAAATTTGTATATTTTTAAAAATATTTGCACACCACAATGTGGTAGAATCTGTTGGTATTAACAAATATATTTTGTAACAGCTTCTAACACATGTCATATTCAGAAAACAAATAAATTTTATTAATTTTCATTTCCTTTTCATTTTATTTCATTCATTTTCATTTCTCGTTGTCCACTCTCTACTTAACTTCTCAACATTTTACATTCTCTTACAATTGTTGCTGTAACAATCAATATATTCAGTATTTCTTTTATCACTCGTCATTTCTTCCACAAAATTTTAATCGAAAGAATGATTAGGTACACGTTTTTCTTGAAAGTTCTACAATTGTAATCGTTTGTAAATAGCGGCATGGGTATTTTTGCCGTAAAGAATTTGTACAAGGTGAAGATGGAATAGCAAGCATATCACATGTTAGACGATAATTACACATCATATTTTCTCTGGAGCACCATTAAACTCTAATAATGAAGGTGAAACTCTGTTTACGTCACCTCGTTATACATAAAAAATATAAAGAAACGCAATACATGAGAAAGCAATCAAAATCGATAGTTAGAAAACATATCACTTGTATACACGTTAAGTCACTTGTGAAATGTTATTAAGCCTTTCTAGACTATGTCTAATCCAGACATTTTTTACCCCGCACAACACCTTTGTGGAATCAGTTACCGAGGGCGGTATTGTATATATATTATTATACGGTATATACCCAAAGAGTTGTGACCTAGGTCCTAACCTGAGGTCCGTAAACCTTCAAGAAAAGAGCGTACTCATTCCTTAAGGATCGGAAACGTATCTGTAATACTCCTGGTGTTGCGAATGTCCGTGGGCGGAATTCGATCATATGACTCACTTGCTCGTTTGCCTCCTCTTGTATAAAAATAAATAAATTAGACCACAATAACGACTAGCACGGATGTACAGTCTTTACAGTATTTTACCACATAGTCTGATACATCTATCTGTCTACCTAGACAGTCGGTATAAAGATTAGCTTGTATTCTGCCCAACCACATTTCTTGCGTTACAATTTTATTTTGCTTTTTCATGAGCGATAGTATAAGAAGTCGCCTTCGTTGGCTCTTTGTCAGTGTCTATTTTTGTGCGAATTGTTGCTGATTTTACTTAACCATAAAATATAAAAAACTAGCCTACCCGGCGAACTTCGTATTCGTGACCCGCTTGGCGTTAATGCTACTAACAGTTTGTACGGTTTAAATTATCGGTTTTCCTGTAATTATTCCGGTTTTTTTGTCACAAGAACCGCATCTTGACCATAGTTAACGTCACAAAAAAAGAATAACAAAATTGGACCATCCGTTTGAGAGCGATATGATGACTACATGAAAGGGAATTCATTTATATTGTGTACTAGCTGTTCCAGCGAACTTCGTTTCACCCGTTTAGTATTGGAAATAATAAAGTGTTATTTTTCCCATTTTCCCTGCAACTTTCCCCGTTTTTCTCTCATAAGAACCTTCTCCTGATAATAACTAACCCAATAATAAAAGAATTAGACAAATCGGTCCAGGCGTTCGGAAGCTATGCGCTTACCAACACATTTAGCGATTCATTTTTATATTATATATTGTTATAAACCATATAGGAGAATAATTAAAAAATAACAATAACCGCAATCTTATACTTCAAACAAAAAAAACTAATCGTTACTGATTTAATAATTTTCAAAGAGTGACATTCAAACTATGACATTGCAAAAAAAGTAGGCAGTAACTTTTTAAACGGGCTGAGGTTCCCCTTAGGCAAGTTGACAGCACCAAAATAATCGGCTCGAATGAGGCGCGCACAGGCTTATATTATAGACACGTCACTAACTCTTGCTACTCTTTCCATAAGATCCGCACTATTCCTCCAATGGTATATTATATTATAGATATTAAACAAACTATCGAACACATTAGTACTTTAATAGTAAATTTACAACTTTGTTGGGTTTTGTTTGTTGAAATCTAATGTCAAATAAAAATATCAGGATCGGTAAAATGTGTAGGAGCAAATTAAAAGAAAACATCATTATAAATCAGCGACTAGAACGCTGCAAGTTACGATAACATTGCGATTGCATGTTGTTTCGGGCGCTTCTCCCATCCGTTTGCTTCGGCGTGCAGTTACTCTTTGTTTTCCTTACTTATGCAATAACAACATCAGACAAAATTGGCAGCAGCCTACAGACCCATAGCTCTTTCAGACTTTCAAAAAACTGACGAAAATTAGCAACGATCGATCTCATTATATACGTGGCATTTATTATTTTTGATAATGGAATATTGCATATTTAAATACAATAAAAGCAACCAAGTGGGAGTTGGTCTCGTACATGAAGGGTTCCGTAGCAGCGCCAGGAAGTAACATATCATAAATTATTTCATTTTACACACAGAAAAGTATTGTTCTTATAGTTTCGGAAAAAGTTTACGGACATACGGATACGGTCACGATCATACGGACAGATAGACAGACAGACATGACGAATTTATAAGGGTTCCGTTTTTCCCTTGGTGATCGCATCACCGGATTGTGATCGGATAAAATAGTTTCGCTAAGTGATTTTATGTGGTTAGAATTACCAGGAAAAGGTGTTTTAAAAAAATCGTAAGATTAGCGGAACATTAAAAAATTTGATAATTCAGTTAAAAGCAGTACTACGTCTGTCGGTTCACCTAGGTTATTATAAACAAAAAAATATATACGCGCTCTACTATCGACAGGTTAACGCTGGTTTTTAACATCAGACTATGCATTAAGTGTTTGCACAAATATAGACATTATTACTTCTCAATCCGTTACTAAACGGTATATTATATTATACTAATATTTGCCTCATATGTATGCTAAAATCAATAAATGAATTTTTTTCAAAACATTGTGATGTTCACAAATAGTCAACTTACGAAACTAACTAAAAATTTGATGGAAGTGAATTCTACCAATAAAGGATGTGAAAATTTAAAAAGTTCGTCAGGAACTAAATCAGAAAAGATCTCTTTCATATAACTCGTGGATGTAAGCGATTGTTGGGACAAATCTGTATTAGTTTTGATAACTGAATCTCTGAAATAGTTCTTCCATTAGGACACAATAATGTAGCGATCGCACTTTACGTTTGAACCGATTACTATAGTGAACGTAAGCACTATACATAAAATCTTATAGTCGGTACTTTTGGAATCGAAAGTGTTGCGGTGTTGTGATGGGAAGGACTATTCCGCCATTCATTCACATCTCTAAAAATAATGGCATATTACTAATTAATCATGCTACTAAATTCCTGGTAGAGTATGTGTCAGCTCAGTCTGCGGCCGAAGGAGGGCACTTTTTATGTTGCTAAATGTAGAAATATCTTATAGTCACATTTTATAAAAAAACATATCGTAGCGTGGCTATTAACAAATTAACTATAACATTTAGTAAATTGGTCAGTGTAAAGTTCTCCAACATTAACCCTAAAGAAGTCAAGAACTTAAGATTCTCTTCAGTTTCCCACTAAAAGTGCTCTTCCCGTTAGACACATTAGCATACGCTACTTAAATACGCTAACGTTAGTAAGTGCTAGGAAAAAGAGACATTAAATTCACTATCTTTCGGAAACATAAATATTAGTTTTATTAGACAGAGTGTTCTTTGTATATTTCATAAATAAGGTAAGAGAAAGTTCTTTGTGATTTCATCATTAGAAATGACCAAATGGCTGTTGAAATTTTAATCTCGTTTTAAGGATAATTATAATAATGCACAAAGAAATAGTTACGAAGCTGAATCTTGCAAATACTACCAAATTAGTACTTACCTATTGCTGACGAAATAACGTCAGCGCTAGAATATATCCTTTGACGGTATAAATTTTAAAGAATCCCGTAAATTTCCTTACAAGAAGGTCAATATTTTAGGTAATTTAGTCAATGAAACATTAAAATGTACCAAAGCATATTATTGGCGACGTGTACTTATTAACTTTCCTATACTTTAAAAATGATAACATTACCTTTCACTAAAAGTAGGAGTTTTGTATAAGTGTGGGAGCTATGAATATTAAGTACTAATTATCTGTTTGAATATCAAATAAAATTTAATCAAAAAAATCAAACCTAGTCTTATGTTAGATGTTAACATCTAATTTTTCGACAATTGACTCGTACTTGCCAGAATATTAATTTTTCGAATTCAAAGATTTATAAATATCAACTTATTTTTGACTTTAAATATGGCTATGTTCTAACAATAAAATTCTTTGTTTTTTTATAAATAAACAACTTCACATCCTAACTAAGCTCATCCAGATTTTATCCAAACATATTGGTTGAAACTCAGTACCTACTTCCATGTCTAACTTATGATAAATTATATGCGAGGGATTACGCAACTTCTCACTCACGCTAATGTGTCAACATTATTAAAGTTTTCAACTTATGACGGTTTTGCACATACACGGAACCCGCAAGGACGTTTCCGGAAAGAGAGCAGATGATATTTTATTTGGAGTTAAGTTCCTGCAACGGATAAGAATTAGTCTCACTAATCCTGGCGTCATCTTTGCGGCCTAATTTTCATTTATCAGAAAGTCCGCCTTTTTCTTTACATTATAAAGAAAGCTCATTTCAAATAAATACAAAATGTTCATATGTATTTATTCCGCTACGTGCGTATTTTTTCTAGAGTTAAAAACACATTGGTGCGGTACGATAAAATTCACAAGTTATTGACAACCTATGGCACGATATAGATAGACAACCTAGATCAGAGAGATGACTCTTATAATACATGGCTGCCATCAATCTTGACCAAGAAGATGAATAATAAGCTGGGCACAGTTATAGCCCTATATGACAGGCGGCTCATACAAACCTCTCGTACACGTAATTGACGGTCGAGGTTTTATGGCTTGTCGATACCATTACAATAACGCGGTTTCACATACGGACTAGCTCAGTTCGTGGTTTATCATGTTTGCTATATTTTCAACTTGGCTCTTCGTACAAAACCATCCATCGATCAGAACCAACGAGTCGCTTTTAAAACCGACGTCTTTTATAACCGCTGTATAGGCTCGTACGTGGATCACTAACTTAACGTATAACTGTGAAACCAACCCAACACGTCAACATTATTATGAAAGTTTTCAGCTTACTGACGGTCATTTATAAGTTACGGTAAGTTTTATTAGCACTTACAGAACGTTTATCAAGGGATTATAACTCTTAATTGAATTCCAACACTGAATCCCTACTAACGTTACTAATGCTATATTTGTACGTTTCGTTCTTACGTCAAAGTGGCTGTAGTAGTTATACATTTCAGCATAAAAAGACTATAATGTAAAGAAGGATTCATACTTCATTTTTGATAACTACACAGATTTCGACGGAAAACAACAGGAAGAACAAAAAACGGAATTAAAAAAAAGTTGTGGGTATGTGACAGTCAACACAGTCAGGTAGCAAAATAATCGAATAGTAGATCTACATGGCATTCCAATATTAGACCCAGACTTGTTGCCAATAGGACCATTACGGAAGTAGGCTATTTTTAATTATAAAAAAATCTTCGAAATCACTTTATTTTTTTATGTCGGTTCTGAAATTAGAAACACAAAAAAATATTGGAGCCAAACGACAAACATATTATCACTTCTTATTTTTTACATGACAGTTAAAAATGGCAGTAGCCCAAATGGTAAGAGCAATCATCGGCTTGAGACGAAAGGGTACAGGTTTTAATACTGTCTAGGGCAAAACTTTTTTCTTTTTTTAAAATTTATAGAAATTTAACCCAAGCACAGGACAAGTGCTAAAATAAAAATACCAAGACAGTTTTTACTAATTAACTGTTGTTGTTACGCACATAATTTCTTTCGTCATAACGTCATTATATACTAATTGTTATGTTCCGACTTGGAGGTTAGAATAAAAGGTGAACTGACTAACATAGTAAGCTCGACACCAACGTTATATTAGGTATTTGTTGTATTACGTACACTTATATCTGGCCCACTACAAATATTATCTTTAATTAAATTATATCCTGTAAAAATATACAAGCAAGAAGTAGTTAAACTCATAACCCTTCTTAAGTTCGTTCCGCTGAGTAACAGATGTAATTACGCATTAAATAGGGTTAACTCCAGCTATTAGCGAGGCTTAACGACGTCTTGCTTCGGGACGACCCTAGAGAAATTAACCGACTAGCTACCCCTACTAATCTTCCGGTGCGACTCATGTAATGTTACACGTGAAAATACAATGAAAACATTAAATGAGACTACATTATATGTGTTATAAAATACAGAATTATATATAATTTCAATCAATTTATAATACTAAAGAAGTTCTCAATTGAAAATGACATGTTTAAGAGTAGGCGACTCTCTCGATAGCAAGCGAAAATCCACTGAGCTTTTTGGCCGTATCTCAGGTCACGTGTGTAAGTGTGACGGCTTCCTTGTTCTCAAGGACAAGGAACACAATAATGATTTTAGCCTTTTATTTTAACTGTTCGTTTTTGGTTGTTTTTAAGAACAGTACGGCTTGAAAGATTGTTTTACTCATATTTCCAAAGTAAATGATTGTTACGTTTTTTTTAAATAAGCAGATGTTATCTGCGGGTATGCCAATCACCAATCATCAATCGAAAGTCACCTATCGCCAATAAATATTACGTGCCTCGTGCTCGATTGCCAAAATGGGCAAGTATGTTTGTGGGGTAGACAGTTCCGGTAATGAAATATTATTTCTTTATGTGTATTAGTATTAAAGGTAGTAGTCCATATTGGAGTTTACTTCTTAAGAAACGATTTGAGTTATAAGGCCTGGTACGGAAATAATTTCATGAGGAGTAAAATCAAGTGTTACACGAAAAGTTGAGGCGTTACGTAGAAAGAGACAAACATATGTAAGTCGGACCGCTTCAGTTCTTCAGTATTTTTTTCTCCTTCAGGACTGACGATCTCGCCCGAACAAAAGTCGAGTCGCTCCGAGCGGGTCATCATTCGGCTCCGCCATAGTCCTGTTACGTATGACATTGACATTAGTCGAATAATTTAAAACGCAGTCGACTTGTTATCTGTATTATTTTGTAACATACTTTATGTAATACGCTTTATTGAAGTAATATAAAT